>OY757910.1:19853068-19855568 GCA_963585895.1 Sepioteuthis lessoniana | reverse complement strand
AACCCCTTTTTTAAGAGAAGGACAGGGACTCAGCGTTTTCTATGCCCCCCCCCCCGCTAACAATGGAAATGCTCGTTGAAATGTTGCTCAAGTTTCTCAGAGGATGCCGTTTAATAATGCTGTGATGTAATGGAGGTTCCCGTGTTGTAATGGTTATCGTCGTAGGAAATGGACACGGCGACACGACTTCAAATCCTGGACGACACTGATTGCATTTCACATACCACTAAAAGGTATGAATCCAATTATTCTCCCTCCAGCTATGGGTAAATAGTAGGGCAGACAGGGTTCTTCATCCTTGGTGAGGTGACAAGTCTAGGAGAAGGAAAACCCTAAATTCAAACCTGCTAAACTCCACTTAAAAAATTGACCTTGTGTCATATCCTCCCCGAGTGGAGGGGTTGGTAAATATGATAATGCTGTCATGTAATTGGATTTGTAGATTTTATAAGTATGTATTTACACAAACCCTTCGCTACACGGATGATACGAAACAAGATTAATTTATCAGCAGGGTTGAAAAGGTTTGAATTCAGTGTTTTCTTTCTCTTAGATTGGTTGCTTTATTAAGATTAAAGAGACCAGTCTGCCCTATTTACCCATTGCTAGAGGGAGAATTGCTAGATTTATACTTTCCCCAAGGGTACAAGTGCTCGGTGAAATGCAATATTTTTAGAACATGTTCTAGCAGTTCAGAGGGTTTGTTGATCTATTTGATCCGACAAAAGCTTTTGATCTGTTCCTTGAAATGCAGGAAAAAATTAGATTCTTTGCTTTTGTAAACTATGTACAAGAAAGAGACAAGTTCGTTCTAATTCCCTTTGTCAGATTGATGATGTCAGTTATATGATTCCTGTTGACGGAGGGACCTGTACCCATAAAAGGAGAAACTAATGCTGTTGTTCTCTTGGTTAGTCGTATGCGTTTAATTATTGGGAGGTTCTGATCATCGCAAAGACGCGTGTATTTTAATAATTTATCCAGACCTGTTACATTCTCTTCCATTTTAAAACCTATCATCCTTTTTCCTGCTTCTCTATTTTTCATTTCGTCGTCGCTTTTTCCTCTCGCCATACGCTCTTTCATCAGGAAATCAATATCAAAGACTGCTTTCAGTACACATACTTTATTTCTTCGTGACGATTTTCATCTTATCAACTGGATGCATGCTGGGAGCCAAATGGACATTTCTAATAATTTGCCTCGACAATTTCTCCATGACACAAATAATGTTATCTATAAACTTTTCAGAACCATACAAACACGTAACTTTCTTGTCCATTTAAATCCAAGTTATTTAATGACCTTAAATTGTTACTTAACACGAATAACATTTTACCGATTAGAATTTTTTCCAGCTAATCAACACTGCATCAATAATAGATTATACTAGTCTATTCTTTAACTGAATGAATTATGACTGTAAGGTCAAGAAAACTTTTAAAAAACTTTTTCATCCTTTTTTTAATCCTTCTGGGTGTCATATCCAATTCTCCACAGGAGTAACTGGAGTGGCGGTTTAACATCATACCCAGAACTGCTATTTACTACCAAACGAGAAAGGACGGAATCAAATATATATGCTCAGTCTATTAAATAATGGGGTTGTGTAAAAACAATTATTATTAGCCCAATGATAAATTCATCTTTCTTTGAAAATATTTACCTGGGTAGGGCACGCACCAATAAAGACGTTATTCCATTAAAAACAATCAGTCAGACAAAATCTTTACTTTCTTTATTTGTTACTTGGTTTAGTAGTACTCACAAAAGCTTTCTTCATTTCTTTCTTGGACTCTCTCTCTCTCTCTCTCTCTCTCTCTCTCTCTCTCTCTCTCTCTCTCTCTCTCTCTCTCTGTGTGTGTGTGTGTTTTGTAAAGCCACTTAGAACATTATATATCCCACAAATCGAGGGAACTAGTTTGAAATGACTTATGGCCCTTTTTAAAAATTTGTGTTGAACGAAGGGTAAATAATTCGCGTTGTTTCTGGGTTCTTTCCATAGTATCTTTTAAAAGCCGAAAAGTTTGTTGGTATTACTTTGATTTCAATTCGGAATTATGAAAACCAGACATCAAGTTAATTAAGTTAATTGAATAAAAAGTAATTAAAATCAATTACTATATCTAATTAGAATCACTATCAAAAGAGATAAAAAGCACAAGCGTAAAATTAGTCAGTGCAAGTGATTTATTAAATATAAATGAGAATATATAGTTTTCTACAAAATGAAGAAAAAGATAATAATGGAAAAAGAAAGATAAAACTTGATCTCCATAAGTCTGAGCAAACCTGTAAAATCTTACAGTCACAGCATCGTCCATTTTGACTCTGAAATTCATCTACGTTCCATTTTCGTGATACACTTAACCAAATACTCTTGTGCTAATCGCAAATTACTCAACAAAATGTGAATTCAGAGATGGGAAAATAAACTGAATGTTTTCATACGTGATGAGCTGATTTAAAATCAGGATTGCTCACCACAAAAATAGAAATA
>OY757910.1:19658068-19848068 GCA_963585895.1 Sepioteuthis lessoniana | reverse complement strand
GAAGAGATGAAATTTACAGTGTCAAGGCATGCCGACAAAATGGGTCCCTTTGACACTCTTAGTGGCCAAATGGATAAAGTGCTGACCAACTGACACAGAGTAAGCGAGTAGGAACACCAATCGTGTTATTACGTTCACGTTCAAACAAACATCCTTGGTAAATGTGTAGAAACCCCTTATCCTTCCAGCATAGGATTATAGAGTAGCACTACTGTTCTTCTTTCAGGATGGCACTGGCATAAAATAACCCTTGAAGGATGATATGCCATTAAACAAAAAAGCAACCAAGATAGTAGGAGGTGAGAGTTCAAACGCTTTTAATTTGCACACACACACACACACACACACACACACACACACGCACACAGACACACATCTATACATAAATATGGGTGGTTGTGAGTTTCAGTCTTTACAGTCAATACAAAATCAAGTGTGATGTCTAGTCAATGACGAACTCTTTTCATTTCTCAATTTTGCAAAGATGCAAGTTTTTTTCGTTTTTTTTTCCCGTTACTTCCATGAAAGCTATTTACGCAAACTCCCACGCCCTTTCTCGTTATAAATGGCTGCCTTCAAAAGCTTATTCTGAAACACATCAAACTTTACAGTTTTTAGAATTGTGATCTTAATACAAATTTTGCTTACGTAACATAATACATATCTATTATTATATACTGTGTCACTGTATCATCTTTCGCAAATATTCTCTCTCTCTCTCTCTCTCTCTCTCTCTCTCTTTCTTTCTCTCTCTCACACACACACTCTTTCTCTCCCTCTCACTCTCTTTATATATATATATATATATATATGTGTGTGTGTGTGTCTGTGAGTGGGTGGGTATGCCAAGCCAACTTTAGTATTATTAATTGTCTTCTCGATCCACATATGTTTTATTTGTATCATCTTTCACGATTATTCGATTGGTCCACAAACACACACGCGCGAGCGCATAAATACACACATAAACATGCACCTAGGTACGCACACACACATACATACACACATACATACATACATACATACAGACAGACAGACAGACATACATACGCACACACACATCTGTTGTGATTTATAATATTTCACTGGAAATAATAAAATCCTGATATCTTATGTTTAGAAGAAAATTAATCTTTTTTTATTGAAATTGTACCCACCACTATATATATATATATATATATATATATATATATATATATATATATATATATATGCACGTGTATATATATATATATATATATATATATATATATATATATAAGTACACACATATATATACGTATATATGTAAATATATATACATGTACACACATACATGTGTATATATTTACATGTACACTCAAACACACAAACGCACACACACACACACACACACACATATATATATATATATATATATATATATTTATATACATGCATAGGCAAACACACATATATATACGTTTGTATGCATATATATATACAAGTACACACACACATATTACATTTATATATAAGTATATATATATATATATATATATATACATGTACACTCACTCACACACGGACACACACATGCACATACATATATTCACATATTTACATGTATATTCGTACACACACTCTCATACATACATACATACATATATATACATTTATATTCATATATATATATATATATATATATATATATACAAGTGCACACACACATTTTATATATATATATATATATATATATATATATATATATATATATATATATATATATATATATATATATATATATATACCTTATTTTATTCCCCCTTTTACAACTTCACTCTCACAATGGCCTATTCATATAATCTTTTCAGGAGTATCTATGTCCTATGTTCTCATTCTATTATTTTTTCTCTTTAACTTTTTTATTTTTGACATTGTTCTGTATGGTTTTTCTTTCTTTCTCTCTATCTAAATTTTGTATGTATATGCATATGTGTGTTAGCGCACGTGTGTATGTATGTGTGTGTATGTGTGCATGTGTGTTATTCAGCAGATCTAAACATTCCTAGAATATTTATATAAGGCATTTTTTTTTTCTTGAAATGATAGATTTGACACTCCTTCATTCTAAACGTCTAACGTTTTCTTCTCTCAGACATCGAATCTTTCAGATGTGATATCTGATCATCAGGCTGCATTCAAAACATGAGGTTTTAAGTGCTTCTCCTTGTTGCTTGATAAACGAAACCCTCATTCCCGTTGTTTAAAACAAATGAATTGTTTTCTGACGGAAAATTTTACTATAATTTCTCGTCTGTGCACATCATAATTGCTTCTGATTGCAAAGAAAATCATAAGTAAATAAGTATGGAAGCCAAAAACATCCAAAATACTATATTCTTACTGAGCAAAAACTTTAAATCACAGTTGAAATTGGTGACACACATCTCTATTCAGTTGTTTGTTTTCTACCATAATGAAGCTATATAATGTTAGCTATATAATGTATGTCTCGGACAGCATGAAAAATAAGGTCGATTTTTAAGCAGAGAAAAGCTGGTTTGTCTTTGAGTTTTTTTCCTGGACTGGTTGCTTAACCAAAGCTAAAGAATTTAGTATGCCTTACTATTTACCAAGAGGTGGAGAATGAATTGATTCATGTCAAAGTGGCTGAAACGTCGTGTGTACAATAACCAAAATCAGAATAATAGTCTAAATCATGCAAATAATACAAATAAAGTAAATGATATTTTAACATGTGAGAAATTTCGACAGAAGTGGATTCGTACTTCCTGTTGAAGATTTATTTCAGTACAAGAGCGGGGAAGGAAAGTTTTATAGAACGTTTGGAATTAGGTTGGGTTGGTTGGAAAACAGGTGGCTGTACATATTTTCTTTCTTTTGGTGTGCTTGTATAGCATATCAATCATTGTAGGTTATTTAATGCCAAATCCTCTTTATACATGTATATTAGATATATAAGATTTGGTTAGGTTAGGTTATATGGCATATAAACCATTTTTGGTTATTTAATGCCAAATCCTCTTAATACATATATATTAAATATATCGGATTTGGGTTGGTTGGGTTTTATGGCATATCAACTATTGTAGGTTATTTAATACCGAATCCTCTTTATACATATATATTAGATATATATGATTTGGTTTGGTTGGGTTTTATCGCATATCAACCATTGTTGGTTATCTAATGCCGAATCCTCTTTATACATATATATTAGATATGTATGATTTGGTTTGGTTAGGTTTTATGGCATATCAACTATTTTTGGTTATTTAATTCCGAATCCTCTTTATACATATATATTAGATATATATGATTTGATTTGGTTGAGTTTTATGGTATATCAACCACTGTAGATTATGAAATGACAAATCCTCTTAATGCATATATATTATATATACATGATTTCGTTTGGTTAGGTTTTATGGCATATCAGTCATTGTAGGTTATTTAATGCCAAATCCTCTTTATACATGTATATTAAATACATAAGATTTAGTTTGGTTAGGTTTTATGGCATATCAACCATCTTTGGTTGTTTAATGCCAAATCCTCTTTATACATATATATTAAATATATATGATTTGGTTTGGTTGAGTTTTATGGTATATCAACCACTGTAGGTTATTTAATGCCGAATCCTCTTTATACATATATATTAAGTATATATGATCTGGTTTGGTTGGGATTTATGGCATATCAACCATTGTAGGTTATGAAATGACAAATCCTCTTAATGCATATATATATTATATATACATGATTTGGTTTGGTTAGATTTTATGGCATATCAGTCATTGTAGGTTATTTAATGCCAAATCCTCTTAACACAAAAATACGGCACAATACCTTTTTAAAGCGGGAAACGGTAACAGGGCGATAGCCCAGACACGTCCCAAAAGTCCTTGGGCTCCGTCAGCATTCAACTAGAAATCAGGTACCACAGGTGCCATGCAATAAAACGAACTGGTAAGAGCCTGGTTGACGGCCTCCTGAAGCCCAAGGAGTGCCAACCTTGGCACATGTGTGAGACCAAGCAAACAAAAACACATGAGCCAGCCCGCGTACCAGCTAACGCGGCTGACAAGTACATGGTCCGTCCACAAGACCTCAATCGTTATTTGATTGTCCGCTGTCAGTGACTGCTGATTTTTAGAGCAGAAAGGAGCTTTGTATTGGTTGGGGTTGCACGGGTTCGACTACGAACAAGAAGTACATGTTTAATTTTATGTGATAATGAA
Source organism: Sepioteuthis lessoniana (assembly GCA_963585895.1). Classification (NCBI taxonomy): domain Eukaryota; kingdom Metazoa; phylum Mollusca; class Cephalopoda; order Myopsida; family Loliginidae; genus Sepioteuthis; species Sepioteuthis lessoniana. Next base: position 19,843,842 of record OY757910.1, on the reverse strand, counting down.
ATAAATTATTATACTGTTCAGAGTAACTTACAGATACAACCCATTCTGCTCAACAGTTATAAACAACTTTCGAGAGAGTTTGAAGAATCTCGAAAATAGCTTCTGATGTGGTATTGAATAGTTTATCTCCCTGGCGAGCTTGACAATGTTATCTTTGATATCAGGGTTCAATTCGAGTAGCTGACGTCATAGATGGCTTCCCTTTTTCTAAACAGAACTTTTCGACGTGAGAAGCCGGTGGGCTACGATAATACAGGGTGTGGAAGCAAAATATGAAATAATTTTTTTAAAAGTGTATTTAGTATGATTAGTCCAATTTTCGAAAAAAAGTAATGAATCTAAATTTTCGTGAATAGCTGTATTATTTAAGAGTTTTTTGAAAATTAAAATCCAGTCTAATATGAGTGAGCAAAAAAAGAAACGACAAAGAACTTCTAATTTGCTTAAGACTGAAACTAAGTCAAAGTTTCTTTATCAACCGTGTACAAAGCAAGGAAAAAATTTTACAGAAGAAGACCTTTTTAAGGGAAAGGGAGAGTAGAGGATTGAACAAAAAACTGAAATAAGGCTTTTTAACTGTTCTCGCCACAGTAATTAAGAAGGACCACCACAACGTCAATAAGAAAAAACTCTAATGACTCGAGAGTCCACGAGAAAACTGTGAGCACAACAATTAAACAAGATTTAAGCACGACCCTTAAACGCCTTGATTACACTATATGTGGCCTTTTAGAAAACAAAACAAACTCCCATCCGAATATTGGTTTGCTTAAGACTGCTATTAAGGAAGAATAGAATAAAATGCCTGAAGAATTTATTTTGAAGGCATGTAAATTGTTTTGAAGGTGTGTTCATACAATAACTGATAAAGATGGCAGCCATATTGAGTAAATGTACTGTTTTGTTTGGTTTGTTTGTTTAATGGCATATCGACCTTTGTAGTTTATTTAATGCCAAAGCCATTCTCCTAGAAGAACAGTAGTGGTACTATCTAACCCATAGCTGGGAGGATAAGGGGGTTCATACCTTTCCCAAGGATATTTGCCCGAAAGTGAACATAATAGTACGACAGGAGTACGTACTCGCTTACTACGATTCTGTGCTCCAGTGCTTTAACCATTACACCACGAGGACGCCCCCCCCCCTTTACTGTTTTGTGTATATCTTCTTATTTTGTTGTTTTTTATAATTAAAATTAATCCTGCTTTATAAAAGATTCGTTTATTATTAAGCTAGAATATTCTTAATTTTGCTTCCGCACGTTGGAGTACAACTCATACCAAACATCAATTAAAGAAGTATATATATATGTATATATATATATATATTTATTCCGAATTTCTTGGTCGGTATAACTTAAATGTCTACTGATAACCACAAATTTGAAAAATGTATTTTTGTTTTTAATTGTCATCTTAAAATAATCATTAAATCAATTCGTTTTCTTCCTTGTTTCTTCATCATTGTCGCCATGAAATTTGCAAATAGACAATATCTGTTTGTTGTGACGGAACAAATGTTCGATTTTTGACAAAGAGGAATCATTTGAACGACCGAACTGACAAGTTATTATTGTTGTTGTTGCTTTGGGGGCTTGTTTCTGTTTTTTGTTGTTTTTCTTGTTCAATTCGTTGTTTTCCTCAACTGCAAACGTGTCTGTTTGATTTATAAGCCAAAAAAAAAAAAAAAAAAAAATAAGGGGAAATCAGAAAATAGGCCAAACGAATCGATTATGAGGTCATTTTCTTCCAAGCTGAAAACGTGATGTTTGCATCGTCAAATGAAGTATATTTGCTTCCTTTAGTCTGACGAAAGTAAAAAAGAAAGAAAGAAAGAGAGAGAGGGGGGATTTTTTCCGTTTATCTTATTTATTGTTTATTTCTCTTAGTCCAGTAACAGGAGCGGGTGTCCTCGTGATGTAATGGTTAAAGCGATGGACTGCGGAATCGTAGTAAGCGAGTTCGAAATCTAGTCACGCTATTACGTTCACTTTTGGACAAATACCATTGGGAAAGGTGTGAATATCCTTATCCTCCCAGCTATGCGTTAAATAGTCTCACTACTGAATCGAACCGTTGAATAGAACTGCTTAACCATTTAACTGTGTAAAAAATGATTGATGATTAATTTAATTGTTGGTGATACATAACCATGCTTAGAATAATTTAACAGAGTGCAAATAAATAAGTAATGCTCACTAGAATTATTGGTGTTGAATAGCAATACTTGTTACCACTTCACTGTCTGCAAACAAAGGAGTAATATAGAATAGAATTAGTGTTAAATAGCATTATTTGAAATCATTTTCCTGTGCAAAAACAATATCAATACAAGTGTGCAAACAAATTTGTAGTAAAATAAGTAAAGTTGGAGACAGTAGTTGAGGGTGACCCGAAGGCTCCCGTTTCAAGAGCTACAACACCGTGGTGTAGCGAAGAGCGGTACTCCATTCCCTAGATTGTTCCACTTTACCCTTGATCCTTACCTTAAAATGCTTAGTGTTAAGCAAGGCAGCATCAAATACCATTTTCTGAGTCTTTGGTATGACTCGACCAGGGATTGAACTATGATCTCCCGATCCACTGGCGAAAACTCTACATAAAAACAAAATTACCTATAAACTATTCACTTACAAATCATATATGTATATCCATTTGAATGTTTGCAAACAAATGACTGATGCTAAATTGTTACTGTTACGTAAACTTGATACCATTAAACTGTGTACAAAAAAAGTGAATTCAGTCTCATTTAAAAATATTATCAACAAAATATGTTTACAAACTGTGTATTTGATATACATGTATAAAGAGGATTTGGCACTAGATAACCTACAATGGTAGATATAACATTGTTGGTGACCTTAGTCAAGGGTGACCCGAAGACTCCCTTTCTATAGCTACAACACAGGTGTTAGGGGAGGGCGCGACTCTATTCTCAGGATTGCTCCACTTACCCTTGATCCTTACCTTATAAGGCTGAGTGTTAAACAAGGCAGCATCAAGTACCATTTTTGAGTCTTTTGTGTGACTCAACCTGGGATTGAACCCCAGTCTCCCAGACCATTGGCGAACACTCTACTTATTAGGCCAATGGCCCAGTACTACATAATATAAAACCCAACCAAACCAAGTCATGAATGTATAAAGTGGATTTGGCATTAGATAACCAACAATGGTTGATATACGACAAAACCCAACCATACTAAATCGGATATATATATATATATATATATATATATATACGTATGTATGTGTGTGTGTATGTGTGTGTGTGTATAAAGAGGATTTGGCATAAAATAATCTTCAATAGTTGATATGCTATAAACCCAACACAACCATATATATATATATATATATAGATAAAGGGGATTTGGCATTAAATAATCTACAATGGCTGATATGCTATCAAGCCCAACGAAACCTAACCTAAGCAGCCACTTGTATTGCTTAGACCCTCAAGCATCTACCATAATGTGTTATTTCTTTCTAATTAAACATAAAATTTTAAGTTAAATTCTCCAATTAAAGAATTGCCCAGTCAGCTGGGACTGTAGAATACACCGACTGCTTCTCTGCTGAGGGTAAGACTCCCCCAACGAGAGTCCTGGATATGACACTAAACGATATGACGGTGAGGTTCTAGTAATGCTGAAGCTTTGGGGAATGCGGAGTACTCCTTCATTGCCATCTCTCATAGGTGCACTCTGGCCCGGAGCGGTAGTCTGTGGTTTAAATAGAACTAAACAGTGGTTTCTTGAGTTTACTGATTTTTACATTTAAACTGCGCATTTATGCTAAACTGAATTATTTGAAATAGAACTGTTTTGACATTTAAACTGCGTACTTATGCTAAACTGAATTGCTCGAAATAGAACTGTTTTCACATCTAAACTGTGTACTTATGCTAAACTGAATTATCTGAAATAAAACTGTTTTGACATTAACTCTGTGTATTGCCCAGTTGGCTGGGGCTGGAGAATACAACGACTTCACCTCTGCAGAGGGGTAAGACCCCCCCCCAAATGAGTGTCCTGTCTATTGCACTAAACAATCTGATGGTGAGGTCCAAGTGATGCTGTATCTATGGAGAATGTCAGTGCTCCCCGGTCTGCTCTGGCCCGGAATGGTAGCACCTGATCGGGCCCAACCTATGGGTTAAATAGAACTTACTGCATACTTATGCTAAACTGAGTCGTTTGCATTATAACTGTTTGGCTAAACTGAATAGCTTGAAAAAGAAATGTTTTTGACAATTAAACTGTACTTGCATTTAAATTTAGTGCTTATGCTAAACTGAATTGTTTGAAATGGAACTGATTTTGATATTGAAACTGTACTTACACTAAATTGAATTGTTTAATATAGAACTATTTTGACATTCAACTGTGTGTAGACAAAATATGAACTTATACTAAACTGATTTAGCTGAATTAGAACTGTTTGAATGAACTAAATAATTTGAAAGAGAAATGTTTTTGACAATTAAACTGTGTACTCGTGCTAAACTGAATGGTTTGAAATAGAACTGACTATTTGCATAAAAATGAATTTGGCATTAAATAACCCACAAAGGTTGATATGTCAATAAACCTGAACAACCAGCCAACCAATTAAAGAAAAAAATTCTTATCTTCTTATAAAGTACAGGGTGACTTAAAATGTTAATTCCCTTATGGGAGAAAACTTATAATATAATTTCAAGGTCTCCATCTGTTTACTATCCCTATAAACACGTAATTGGTATATCTCACAGGTGATTTAAAAAATTTGATTGTTCTATAGGAGTATCTTTGTTAGAAAAGCAGAACTTGTATTTGTGAAAACATGTTGTGAAGATTCCAATAATGTGCTGACAGAGATCGTAAACATTGCTTTGTTTTTGTTTGATTTTATGGCATATCGACCATTGTAAGTTATTTAATGCCTAATCCTTTTAATACATACATATTAAATATATGATTTCTAAACACATTTTGTAAATAAAATTTTTGTGCACGCAGTTAAATGTTTTCACTTATTTCTATCTAAAATGAATATTCAATTTACTATTATTAATTTGCTTGCACATAGTTAAATGTTTTTGTAATATTCTGGCTCAGCTGGCGACGGAGTGCCGTTGATGAACTTAGCAGATTCAATGCGGTCGCAAGATAACATCAACGAAGTGGATTCACAGGAAAGAGAAAAATAAAGGAGGATGGCGAGGAATGTAATTTATTGCCTGTGGATCGAGTGACAGATGTTTCCGTTCGCAGATAAGATCAACAAATTACCGAAAAAAACGGAAGTATGTAAGTTCCGATAACCAGCCATAAACAGAAAATACGTGGGCGAAAAGGCGTGTTCATATTTCCGCGTGGGAGTTGAAAGACAATATAAGGTCTGTAATTTTGGACTGAGAGGGAGGCCCGCTGGTCACTCGGTCGTCGCTCTAATACACACAAAGGGTCCCTGCCACGGAAAAAAGATATGTGCGAACTCTCTCTGACTGTATTCCTACTTTACACAAACGTCACCGTCGAAGAATAAAAATATGAATTATATTCTTATATGTATACGTGGTCTTCCTTGTTTGTCCGGCGGTACAATATACATTTTTAAGTTTTGCTATTTAACTCAAACAATTCAATTAAACATCAATTCTACACAGTTAAATTTGAACAATTCAGTTTAGTGTAAGTCATCAAAGTTAAGTTGTTCCAAATTTTGCTATGTATCACTAAAAATTCAATTAAACATCCGTCATTTGTTTACATGCAGTTATGGATTAAGCAGTTCTATTTCAAACACTTTAATTTAGCATAAGTTATTTGTTTGCTCTCAGTTAAATATCAAAGTACACCGTTTAAGTGTCCAACAATTCTATTCAACCCATAGATAGGACCCTATAAGGTGCTACACTCCGTTACAGAGTGGACCTAGGAGTGATGACAATGACGCAGTACTCCGCATTCCTCAAAGCTCCAGTATTACTGGAGCCTCCCCATCAGACTATTTTGTGTTATATCTAAGACACTCGTTGGTGGCGGGGATCCTACCCCTCTGCAGAAAAGTATTCGGTGTATTCAACACCTCAAACCGACTGGGCCAAGATGAGGAACATGAGAAGATTTTAAAATTATTATATCATTAATCAGTTCACATAGAAATGTTAACATTTTGAAACCAACTGATTCGCATCTTACTCGTAAAATTAATAATATTTGAATTTTCCTAAAATAAAAAAAAGAATCGATATAATTAAAAGAAATGAACAAAATAATTAAGAATTATTTAAATTGGTTGATTAGCTAGCTGGCTGGTTTTACGACATATCAACCTTTGTTGGCTTATTTGATACCAAAGAAAATCTTTTTCTAACAAGCAGTTACGTAGTTTCAAATAATTAATAATAATAATAATCATTTGTAAATAATTACAGCTTCACGTAATTATTCATAATATAATTAATGTGTACTCAATTATAAGGTTTCACTTATTTAAAGCAATTATATAGTTTCAAGAAATTCATAATAATAATCGTAATTAGTAATTATTCTTAATACAAATAATCTGCACGCAATCATATTGTTTCAAGTCGGGTAGCTGAAGTAATTTTATGGTCAAAAAGCTAGATTTGTATCGTGGCTCGCAATTTATGCTAACTTCAAGACTATTTAGTAGATCGAAGCCTTCTTGACGGTCTGCGTGGCCAATCGGATATATTCTCATTCAATCAAAAATAATATCTATACCAGTCGTCCACTTTCTCTTGCTGTAGAATCCTTACTGACATCGAATCCTCTCAAATTTGCAATCCGTGAGGGTTCCTTTTCATCTAAAACACACACACACACACACACACACACACACCGTCCAGTATAAACTTCAAAGTTTACTGCAACAATGTCAGGAATTTGTTATTTATTTTGTGTATATGTGTGGGCCGACTGGTCATTCAGTTTATTTATTTAAACCAAGCAGCACAATCCACCACCTGAAATAAGGTAACAAGGATCCATGCCTTTCCCAAGGTCATAAGCAAGAGATGAAACACAAAGAGCTTCATATAGGATTTGAAATTGGATTACCGATTCCATTTCTTACAACGATAACCGTTACACTAAGCACACTTCCAAAGGTAACAATTTGTGTACCCTTCTTCTACCCCCCCCTTTTGGCGACCAGTTTCTCCTAACCCCCAATGGAAGCCACTGAACCTTAAGCAAATGTCTATATCATATCAATATTGAGCCGACACTATGATAATTAAAATACATACTTTGATATGATTATTTGTCTCAAATGTCCCTGAATTTTCTGTTTTTTTAGACTTTTAAAAGGTCACTGACGATAATAACCAAACTTCTTTTCTTTTATGCATTTCTGTGGATTAGTTTAGTTTGGTTTTATGGCATATCAACCATTGTTTGTTATTTAATGCCGAATCCTTTTTAAACATATATATCAAATATATGATTTCTAAATACATTTTGTTGATAAACGAGCTCGTGCTTATTTTTTTCATGCTGTTTTCTCTTATTTCAATCTAAAACGAAGTTAGTATTGCTACGTATCTCAAACAAATTAATGAAAAATCAGTCATTTGTTTACGCACAGTTAAATGATCAAACAGTTCTATTTCAAACAATTCAGTTTAACTTTAGTCAACCAAGTTAAGTAGTTCCAAGTATTGCTATGTATCACTAATAATTTAATTAAACATCATTTATACGTTCAAACATAGTAAAATGTAAAAACAGTTCTATATCAAAAATTCAGTTTAGAATAAGTACACAGCTTAAATTTCAGACAGTTTATTTAACCTATTGATAGGAGCCTCTCAGGTGTAACTACTCCAGGCCAAAGTGGATCTGGGAGCGATGGCAATAAAGAGTTACTCCGCTTTCCCAAAGCTCCAGCATTACTGAAGCCTGACCATCAGAATGTTTAGTGTTATATCTAGGACACTCGTTATGGGAGTCTTACGCCTCTGCAGAGATACAGTCGGTCTATTCTACAGCCCAGCCGACTTGGTCAGCATTTCTGTGTTTCTCTCAATATACTTTGTTTAGTTTTACATTTCTTGATAACGTAGCAATTTTTAAATCATAATCTATCGTCCAGGAAACCATCTTTACGATATAATATTAAAACTATCAATAACACTTTCTAAGTTGCTAGTTAGTTGGCATTTTTCAGCCCTGTCAGAGGGCTCATTGTATCACAGAAAATTTGTGTTCCCAAATATGACGCTGAACTGAATCTTCGTTGACATTAGTCCCAGGTGCTCTCTAATGCAGCGTAATAATACCCCTTAGGGTCCCATCTTTGGGTTATATAGAACTAATGACCTGGTTATGACGCTAAACTGCATCTGAGGGTGAGGTTCAAGTTATGAAGTTTTGGAGAGAGTCGAGTACCCCTGCAATATCATTACGCGCAAGTGCTCTCTAATTCGGGGTGATAGCAACTGTTATCTATAGTTCAAATAGATATATTGAAAATTTTCCGTATTTGGCAAGCATTCTTTTTATCATATAACAGTGTGGAAAAGGTTCTTTCGAAACAGGTACACACATTCAGATATAAACGTACAATATACGTATAACTATTATTCGTCGTCCATCGACGGATTGTACCTTGTGGTAATAAGGTCTGGAATCCACAGAGAGAGAGAGAGAGAGAGAGAGAGAGAGAGAGAGAGAGAGAAATTGAATAGTTAGAGCAGAAAAAAAGACTCTCAAGCATAATATAAAACAGTCTGTCCCAATCGAGAAGATAATTGGACTCACTTAAATATTCTTATGTCGTTAAATGAAGGAAAAGCTAGTAAAAGCGAAATAGAAAAGAACAAATAAGCTCGATTCTTATTCGACAGTTTATAGCAATTGTTCATTGTGTTCACTGTTACTTCCAGCAATAGCAAACAATTCCTTTCTGTAAAATCAATTATATTTGTCACTAATTATTAATTTGCTAATTTACCCGATTTTCAATTCAGTATTGATTCCTTTTCTATTTTTTTTTTCTTTTTTTAGTTTTTATTTATTTATTTCTAAATCTCTACTTTTTTTCTCGTTTTTTTTTATCTCAATTTTAAAATCTTTTTTCGACTGTTGTTATTTCTTTGCTTTCAAATTTTTTACTTTATTGCTGCGTTACTCGCTCTATTCTCACACATTTATATATGTCTGTGTGTCTCTGTGTGTGAGAGACTGAGAGAGAGAGAGAAAGAGAGAGAGAGAGAGAAAGAGAGAGAGAGAGAGAAAGAGAGAGAGAGAATAGAGCAAAAATATACATGTATATAGTAAGTCTTTCTTGCCTTATTTAATCATGTCTCATTTTCTTTTTTCTCGTCTTATTTATTTATTTCTCCCCTTCATTATTTTCTTCTCCCTTTATTTATTTATTTCTCGCCTAATTTTTTTTTTATTCAAGCCTTATTTATTTATTTCTCGCCTTATTTATTTATTTATTTATTTCTCGCCTTATTTATTTATTTATTTATCTATTTATTTATTTATTTCTCGCCTTATTTATTTATTTATTTATTTATTTATCGCATTATTTATTCATTTATTTATTTCTCGCATTATTTATTTATTTATTTATTTCTCGCCTTATTTATTTATTTATTTATTTATTTCTCGCCTTATTTATTTATTTATTTATTTCTCGCCTTATTTATTTATTTATTTATCTATTCATTTATTTATTTCTCGCCTTATTTATTTATTTATTTATTTATTTATCGCATTATTTATTCATTTATTTATTTCTCGCATTATTTATTTATTTATTTATTTATTTCTCGCCTTATTTATTTATCTATTTATTTATTTATTTCTCGCCTTATTTATTTATTTATTTCTCGCCTTATTTATTTATTTATTTATTTATCTATTTATTTATTTATTTCTCGCCTTATTTATTTATTTATTTATTTATTTATTTATCGCATTATTTATTCATTTATTTATTTCTCGCCTTATTTATTTATTTATTTATTTATCGCATTATTTATTCATTTATTTATTTCTCGCCTTATTTATTTATCTATTTATTTATTTATTTCTCGCCTTATTTATTTATTTATTTCTCGCCTTATTTATTCATTTATTGCTTTCTTCTTCTCTTTCTCTCCTTACTTATTTCTTCTCGCCTTATTTCTTTTTTCAATCTTTCTTTCTTTCTTTCTTTCTTTCTCGTTTTATTCATTTCTTGTTGCCTTATTTCTTTTGTTCCCGCCTTCTTTCTTTCTTTTACTCTTTCTTTGTTCCTTTCTTGGTTTGTTTTTGTTTTTTTCTTTATTAAATGGTATATCAACCTTCGTGGGTTATTTAATGCGAAAGCCATCATTGTAAGAGAAAAGTGTTGGTCTTATTAAAGCCATGACTAGTGAGGGAAAAGGGTTTATACTTTTTCCAAGGGTATTAAATAGCGCGATTGGAGTTTGAACTCGCTCATAAATGAATAATTTTTGTACAAACTTAACTTCCTTCTATTACAAATATACCAAGTTTTTAATTCTATTATTTCCAGTGGAAGATTATATAACCAAAACGATTATTATTTAATATCATTTATCACCAAACTCTACAGAAGGGGTTCCAAATGAGCGGGTCACATCCGATCGTCAAGGAATATCCGTGCGACTCTAAACCCAACAAAATTTTCTCTTCGACTTTTGATTTTGACTGCTAAGAAGTACAATTAAAACTCCTGATGGAACTTTGGATCTTTATTGTGCAGTGGGTTTGAAATCGAACTTCGTTGTTTGTTACATTCTCAATTTCTATATAAAACATGTGCTTCTATCTGTACGATTCTATAACTTCATCATATTTACCAACCTCTCCGCTCGGGCAGGATATGACACATGGTCAATTTTTTTAAGCGGAGTTTAACAAGTTTAAATTCAGAGTATTCCTTCTCCTAGACTAGTTGCCTCAACAAGGCTGAAGAACCCAGTCTGTCCTACTATTTACCCATAGCTGGATTGAGAATAACTGGATTCATACCTTTCCCAAGGGTATTAGTGCTACGTGAAATGCAATCAATCTCGTCCAGGATTTGAACTTGTGTCGTCGTGTCCATATCCTACGACGATAACCATTACACCACGGGCACCTCCATTAAATTCTATAACTTTATCACCTACACCCAGAAAGCAGTGAGCTTCTTTGGCACAAAATGCTGTTGGGAACATTTTTTTTTCCAAAATAAAACATATCAAGAATATGGTGTGTTCGCAACTGTGAGATACTCAGTGCTCCTTCAGTTAACCTATTCATTTAATCCTTATATTACATCTATTTGTGATTGCAAACAACATCAGATGTCTAATTAATAAATTAGGATTGCTAATTTATAAATTTAGCTGGGAGGTTTTCTTTCTATTTAAGATCATTGCCCCAAGTCCTCCTAAGTTAGGTTTTGTGGCTTCCGGACTTAAATGGTTGGGGAATCCTACTCGACCGCATTGAAACTTTGTAACCAAAATTATCAATATGTAGAAGTACACTCTTTATTTATATATATATATATATATATATATTTATTTATGCAATTTTATTTTTGGTTATAGAGGAGTTCAGTCCAGTCTTCTGGGGCTGTAGAATACACCGACTACATCTCTGCAGAGGGGTAAGACTCCCCCAACAAGTGTCCAAAATATGACACTAAACAATCTGATGTTGAGACTCCAGTAATACTGGAGCTTTGGGGAATCAAGTCTACACCTTCATTGCCATCATTCCAACGTCCACTCTGGCCTAGAGCGGTCGCACTTGATAGGGTCGTATCTATGGGTCAACTGATTGACATTTAAACTGAGTGAAAACGAATGATTTATGCTTAATTGAATTGCTTGGAATAGAACTGAGAGGCTGGGCCCCCAAGCCCCCTGTTGAGCAGCTTAGGAGAACGAAAAAGATGCACTGCTATGGCCGGAGGAGCTGGGGGTCAATATGTTGCAGTCTTTGTTCAGTCTCCATCTCACCTCTCACAGGTAACCTTTCGTAACCTTTTCCAACCATTACGAATAAAGTGAGAGGTATATTTTTCTAAAAAACTGTGTCCGCTCGTCGTTATTGCGTCGTTATGTTTCTGCATGCATATGTATTATGTGGCTATATAACAATGATAACACATGGTACCATTTAACTGTGCACCGATGAAGGAATTGTATTGAAACAGAAAAATTAGTGTTAAATAGTAATACAAGTAAATATTTCTTTGAGTGCAAACAAATGACATTGTTACTATTAAATAGTAATACTTGAAAACATTTAACTTTGTTGCCATGCAAAATTGAATTGTTAGAAATAGAACTGCTTGGTCATTTAGCTATGGGCATCAACAAAATATGTTTTCAAATCATATATTTAATATATATGTAAAACAGGATTTGGCATTAAATAACCAACAAAGGTTGATATGCCATAAAACCAAATTAAACCAAATAGAGATGATGAAATCCTAGTTAAAGAACTTTATTCTTATCGAGTCTGGCAATAAATAATAACTAATAATATACTGTTTGAAAATAATCAACCAATATCGTAATGCCTAGTCAAAAGAAAAACACCGACAGAATACCTTAAGCTTAACATAAGAGAACTCTATACACTAAGTAGAGCGAAATACAAATACTTACAGAGTCATAAGTTATCTACCTAGGTTTGACCAAACCGTATCATCAGCCTAATTCAGACTAAAGAAGTGTTGGACCTAACCACATTTTATTGATTAAAAGGCTACCAGAAAGAATAAAAAGTTAGCATGAAATACACACACACACACACATGCAGGACACTGCTGGAGAAGCAGGGACGAACTCATAAGAGATGTACTCTTATGGACCCCCACACATGGCCGTGCAAAAACAAGACGACCAGCACGAACATACATTCAGCAGCTATGTGAGGATACGGGATGATGTTCTGAAGATCTACCTAGGGCGATGAACGATAGGGAGGAGTGGCGAGAGAGGGTCAGGGATATCCGTGCTACCAGCGCGATATGATGTATGTATGTATACGAGGGTCATTAGATAAATAAGGGGAATTTCGCCTTAGGAGTTGGCGATAGGAAGCACTGTTTATAACTGGACCTTTTTTCAAGGAATCCAATTGCGATGGGTCACTTCATGTCCGAGAAGACTGTCAGCATCACTTTCTTTACTGACCGCTGCGTCCAGATCTTTTTCACTTTATTGACTGTCCTAGCGACCCAAGCTCGCTTGGCATACCCATGTTAAGCCTATTTCAAAACATTTTTTACCAAAACATTATTCTCCTTTCACATCCCGCATTCTTCTGTAAAATTCACATAGTTTGCACTTTTCAGCCACCAAAAATGTGAAGACAACCCTCTGTTCAAGCCTAAGGCACTCTTTTTGATTTTCCGTCATCTTGAATAACCTAAAAGCAAATATTTTTATAATTAGATAATTCCAAATAATGTAGAGTTTACATTATTGGAAAAAAAATATATATGAAATCATTTGGAGGTCGCGGGTTCAATCATGGCTGCATGTTAATAATAGAGAATACTTACTATAGCTTAACATTTGTACCTGTTTTATGGGTTACGGAATTAGAATAATCTCGGCTCGTGGATTGAATAAGAGGTTCAATTCGAAATTCCCGAGTTCGACTAGAAATACATGAAGAATGCCAAAGGACGCATCGGCCGAAACGTTGTGAATATAAAGATAAAGACATTAGTCCGAAAACTCTAAATGATAAGAATAATCAAGTTTCATCTCAAAAATTTTGAAAAATAGATCGCAATACTTGAACCCATTAACTGTGTGCAAACAAATGAGCAGTAACTTATTTGTTACCATTAAACTATTTGCTTACAAATCCTATATATATATACATATATATATATCAAAATTGGTAAGTCCACGAAGAGATTTGTATTTTTTTAATTCATTTATTTATTCATTTTGTTTTTACATACCTGTATGTTTCCAGCTTGTTGCTTTCGTCAGAGAACATATATGGCACAAGGCCTTGTTAATGGGGCGCTCAATGAGACTTGAACTCACTCGTGCTTGCAGTTTGAATGATTTTCACTCAGTTTAGGTTCATATAAGGTTTTCCTCTCTTTTTCTTAGAGTGTGTTTACCTTAGTCTGCTTTGCCCCTCTGGGAGTGGTTTTGCCAAATATGTGATATACTTATAGAAGGTAAATTCTATACTTTTAAAAACCCGGAAACCAAATTCAAAATAAATAAAAACTTAAGCTGGAACTCAAAAAACGTAGTCTACATAATTGAATGTAGCAAATGCAAAGAAAAATACATAGGGTCAACAAAGGCCCTTAATACAAGGACATCACTATACAGGAGTAATATCAAAATAGAAGAATAGAGAAAATGAAATGTTTCGAAACACCGATACCAATGTAGTCAAGATAAATTTAAAATATTGCTGGAAACATACACGTGTGTAAGAACAAGAATAAATTAATTCAAAAATACAACTCTCTTCGTGGACCTATCTATTTTAAAATATTATTATTCTCTCGGAACAAAAACGTATATATATATATATATATATATAATGCTGGATTTGGCAGTCCAGTTGGCTTGTCTAATGCACTGATTGCATCTCTGTAGAGACGTAAGACTCTCCCAAAGAGTGTCCTTCATATTACATTTAATAATTTGACTGTGAGGCTCCAGTTTTAGAGCTTTGGGGAATTTGAAACACTACTTCAATGCTATTACTCCCCGGTCCACTCTGGTTCAAAGTGATAGAACCTGATAGGATCCTATCTATGGTTCAAGCAGATCTGTTTCACATTTACGCTGTGTGGGAACAAATGACTTCTATTAAATTGAATTTAGAAATAGAACTGTTTGATCATTTAACTGCATGTAAATAATGGGCTAGTATTTAATTGAATTGTTTGTGATACATACCAATACTTGAAACCATTTAACTGAGCTAAACGAATAAGAAATGATTAATCGAATTATTAGTGTTAATAAGTAATGCTTGAAACTCTTTAACTGTGTATCTAGATCTAAATGTTGGTATAACATAGCAATACTTGAAACTCTTTGGTTTGGTTTAGTTGAGTTGGGTCGGATTTTTATGGTATATCAACCATTGTAGGTAATTTTATATCCAATCCTCTTTATACATATAAATCAACTATATAATTTGTGAACACATTTTGTTGATAACGTTCTTAAACAAGACTAAGCTTATTCTTTTGCACACAGTTAAATGATTTCATGTATTGCTATGTAACAATAACTATTTCATATCAGTCATTTTTTGACACGCGTAGTTTTTTTTTATTTGACCAATAGTTTGGATCCTATAAGTTGCTACCATTCCAGTTTTGAGTGGATCTTGGAAAAATCAAAATGAGGGGATAATTCTTATTCTCCAAAGCTCCAAAATTACTGTAGCCTCACCATCAGATTGTTTAGTGTCATATCAAGGAAACACGTAGGAGGCGGGGTCTTACACCTCAGCAGAGATGCAGTCGGTGTATTCTACTGCCCTGGCCGACTGGACTCAGAACCATTTCACTGTATTCAGTAAAATAACTAGTGTTAAATAGCAATACTTGTTACCACTTCAATGTCTACAAATAAATGATTAATATTGAATAGAATTATAACGTTAGATAGTAATAATTGAAACCATTTAACTGTGTAGAAACAATAGCAATAAAGTCAGCAAACAAATTCGTTCTAACTCTTTTAAAAATGAAATTACCAACAAACTATTCGCTCACAAATCAAATATATATCTATCTAAATGTCGTCAAAAAAATGACAGACGTTAGATTTTTACTATTACATAGCAATACTTTAATGGAGGTGCCCGTGGTGTAATGGTTATCGGCGACACGAGTTCAAATCCTGGACGAGACTGATTGCATTTCACATAGCACGTTGGGAAAGGTATGAATCCAATAATTCTCCCACCAGCTAGGGGTAAATAGTAGGACAGACTAGGTTCTTCAGCCTTGGTGAGGTAACTAGTCTAGGAGAAAGAAAACTCTGAATTCAAACCTGTTAAACTCCGCTTAAAAATTGACCTTGTGTCATATCCTGCCTAGCGGAGGGGTTGGTCAATACGGTTACATAGCAATACTTGAAACCATTTAATTGTGTGCAAACAATGAGCTCAGGCTCGTTCAAAAGATGCTATCAAGAAAATGTATTTGAAAAATCATATATTGTTAATATGTATATATAAAGAAGATTTGGCATTAGATAACCTACAATGGTTGATATGCGATGAAACTCAACCAAAGCAAATCATATATATTTAATATATATATATATATATATATATATATATATATATATATATATATATATATAAAGGATTTGGCGTTAAATAACCCAGAAAAGTTGATATGCTGTAAAACCCCGTCCTCCCCCAACCCATATTGATGTGTGTAGATTATCCTTATTAGATAAGAATACTTGATAACATATAACTGTGTCCAAACAAATGATGATTGACAAATAAAAAAGTACTACTTTAAAATGTCTATTAATCGTTTACCAAGCTGAAATGTGGTACAAGGTCAGAAGAATAAGGCACCGAGTAAAAATCGGACTCACTAACAATGGTCTACCAATCCAACTTCTCAACTGTTATACTACGCATAATGGAACGTTGAACATATGAACAGGTGGGGGTGATAATCATTCACAAAACAATGAAATTTCGACATTAGATAAGCTACAATGGGTTGATATGCCTTTAAAAGAACTAGACCTATTCAAAACAAACTGCTCTCTCTTTCCCTCTCCTTCTCTCTTTCTCTCTCTCTCTCTCTCTATCTATCTATCTATCTATCAGTTACTACTCTTTACCTTTTCTACCTCTCCCTCCCTTCTTCTTCATCACTTTCTCTGTCTTTTTCCATTGCTTTCCTTCCTTGTTACTCTTTCTTTCTACTTCTACCTTCTATTTCTTTCTCCTTCTTACTTATCCTTCTCTTTTCATGTCTCTCTCTTTTACTCTCCCCCCTCTCTCTCTCTCTCTCGCTCTCTCTCTCTCTCTCTCTCTCTCTCTCTTTCTCTCTCTTTTCATTCCTTCTTCTCACTCTATCACTCATTATCACGCTCTTTCCTCTTTCTCTCTTCATCTTGCCCAGTGGGTTGGGGCTGTAGAATACACCGACTGCTTCTCTGCAGAGAGGTAAGACACCCCCCCACCAACGAGTGTCCTGGATATAACACTAAAGAGTCTGGTGGCGAGGTCCACGTAATGCTGGGACTTTGGGGAATATGGAGCACGCCTTCATTGCCATTGATCCCTGGTCCACTCTGGCCCGCTGTGGTAGCACTTGATAGGGCCCTATCTATGGGTTAAATAGAACGAACGACATACTTATGCTAAACTGAATTGTTTGATTAAACTTAATCGCTTGAAATGGAAATGATTTTGACAATAAAACCGTACTTACATTTAAACTGCGTGCTTATGCTATTGAAATAGAACTGTTTTTGACACTGAAACTGTATTTACACTAAACTTAATTGTTTAACATTGAACTGTTTTGACAATTAACTGTGTGTAAACAAAATCTGTACAAAATTAGCTTAATTAGAACTGCTTGACTAAACTGAATAGCTTGAAATGGAAATGTTTTTCTCAACTAAACGGTACTTACATTTAAGCTGCGTGCTAATGCTTAACTGAATTGTTTGAAATTGAACTGTTTTTGACATTGAAACTGTACTTACACTAAACTGAATTGTTATATATAACTGCTTGAATAGTTTGAAATAAAAATGTTTTTGAGAATTAAACTGTGTAGTCATGCTAAACTGAATTGTTTTAAATAGAACTGATTATTTACATAAAAATGGATTAGACGTCAAATAACCTAAAAAGGTTGATATGCCATAAAATCAACCAACCAACCAACCATCTCTATTCCTCTTCT
Source organism: Sepioteuthis lessoniana (assembly GCA_963585895.1). NCBI lineage: Eukaryota > Metazoa > Mollusca > Cephalopoda > Myopsida > Loliginidae > Sepioteuthis > Sepioteuthis lessoniana. The sequence goes on along the minus strand of OY757910.1, from coordinate 19,825,915 downwards.
CTCTCCCTCTCTCTTTCTTACTTCCATTTTTATCTCCTTCTTCCTTCTTCTCTATCTTTTCACTGCCTCTCTCTCTATTTCTATCTCTCTCTCTCTCTCTCTCTCTCTCTCTCTCTCTCTCTGACTTTTTATCCCTCCTTCTTCTCCCACTTATACTTCTGTCTTCTTCCTGTTCTATCTTCTACCACTTTTTAACCTCCCTATTTCTCTCCCCCCCTCTCTCTCTCTCCTCTTTTGCTCTCTCCACTGTGTCTTCTTTTTTTCCTTCTCCACATTTTCTCTCTTTCTTCTCCCTATTTTCTCTTTCTCGATACTTTTTCTCTCCTCTAACTTCCCCCTCTCTCTCTTTTTTCTTTTCTCCCTCCTAATTATCCTTTCTTATTTCTTTTTGTCCCTTTTCTTTCTCTTTCTCTTTATCTTTCTTCTCTCCCTTTCTGTCTCTCTTCTTTCTCTTTCTTTCTTCCTCTTACTCATCCTTCTCTTTCCTCCTCTCTCTCGTTCTCTGTCCTTCCCTCTGCGTCTCTCTCATTCTCCCTCTCTTTTATCTCCCCTTGCTCTTTCAGCTCCCCTGCTTTCGATTTTTTTGTCATCCACTTTCTTTCTCTTCCTTTTATCTACTTTTCATTTTTCTCCCCTTCCCCACCCATCATATCATTCCTATAATCTTAATCTTTATAACTTTATTGAATGGCAAGTGGTATGTCTGTTGGACTCACGTAAGAAGGATACACAATCCATTGCCATCCACATCACGTCCAATTGCTACCAAACATTAGCATAATCGATTTTGCATGATTTTTTTTCAAATGAAAAAACAGGATTTTTTTTTTTAAATTAAACAACAGAGCAAACACGTTCTCTTATATTAACAGAATATTCATCACGTTTTTCCGCTTATCGATTTCAGAGAATCTAGTATCTCCAAGAAAACCGTTTCCTATTATTGGAGTTTCGGGGAATGGTCAACGGGCTAATTTTTCACTCTTTCAATAGCGAATAAAGCCGTCTCAGCGTTCTATTGAACAGACCAAACCGATAGATAAATAAAAATTGCCGGTTAGAAAAAATCTTTAAAAAAAAGCAAAAATAATAACAATAGCAGCTTCAAATGCAAATATCACATTTTGAAATAGAGAATAAAGATGTTTGCCAAACGCCTATTGTGAGAAAAGTATGGAAATAATAAACATGCAAACAACGAAGAAAAAATAAAGAAGTTTTTTTTTTTTATCTTCTAAACACTTTAGTCATTGACATTCTAAGTTCAATAACAGCATTGGGTATCATGTTTAGGATTTTAAATTTCTCCAAGGGAAGTTTTTTAATCAATATTTTAAACAATCAGATATGAAAAAGAAAACAACAGATGTTCGGGAGAGAAAATATATTCGATAAACAGTTTTTCAGAAAATTTGATATCATTTGAGATATACAGTGTTTCAGAAAATTTGATATCCTTTGAAATGTAGAGCGTTTCAGAAAATTTGATGTCATTTGAGATATACAGTGTTTCAGAAAATTTGATATCATTTGAGATATACTGTGCTTCGGAAAATTTGATATCATTTGAGATCTACAATGTTTCAGACAATTTGATATCCTTTGAAATGTACAGCGTTTCAGAAAATTCGATATCATTTCGAAATCTCTGTAATTTGACAAATTCCCTCTTTAATAATCTTAAAATTAACAGCATCTGTAGACATAACTCAAAAATCTATGTTTGATGATTTTTTTATTGTCAGACATAATGGTTATCGTTGTAGAAAATGGACAAGGCGACCAGAGTTCAAATCCTGGACTAAGCTGATTGGACTTCATACTGTGTAAATATATTTGACAAATGTATCCGTCCAACTATTTCCCTTCCAGCTATGGGTAAGTAGTAGGGCAGACTGTACACTTTAACCTTGATATGGTAACTGGTCTAGGAGAAAGAAAGCTCTGAATTTGAACCTGTTAAACTCCGCTTAAAAATTAAACCCACTTTATAGGAATGGAAGTAAAGCTACCGAAAAAATGCAAAAGAGGAAGTTGTATTGTCCAGATTTCGTATAGGTCATACAAGGACAACACATTCCGACTCACTTGAAGCAAAGCAGCAACCAACTTGTCATGAATACCAGACCAGATACACTGTGAACCACATTCTCTTTAAATGTACCGACCTGGCCCATATAAGAGAAACCTTTTATAATGCAAACAACGGGAAGAAGCTGTTCCAAAAAATTGAAATTAATAATGTAATGCCATTCCTAAAAGAGGAGAACTTATACAGAAAAATTTAAAGGAATTTTTAACAAGACCAAATTTCTTCTACAAACTGTTTCTTCAATAAAATCTGATCATTTCCACTGGCTGTTCCTCCCCTGCAAAAAAATCTTTTTACTACAGGACGATTCCCAACAGATAAACTTTCAATGAAACCAGATACGTTTTACAAACTGTTTCTCTACTAATAAATTCCAACATTATTGACCTCTCCGTTTCCCATCTTTTTCTTTTAATTTGATTCGGCATTAAATGACCGATGAAGGTGATATGCCGTAAAATAAACACACAAATAAAATTGACTTTGAGTCACATCTTGCTCCAAGTGGAGATGTTTTTAAATAGATATAGAAATATCATTCACGGAAAAAAAACGTCTATACATTAAACAGATAATTTTGAGTTGTTACTCCACATGCTATTAAAATATTTGACTATTGGAACGAGAATAAGTCAAAATAAGAGTTTATGAAATATCAACTTTTCTGAAACGCCAAGAACATCTCAAATGACTTTTTGGTTCAAAAGAATGAAGATTTTTTCATTGAATTATTTGATAAAAAAAAAGATTTATCACTTCTTTCTCAACGGGACCCACTTACATGCTTTCACGCTATCTACGTTATTATTCATTTGATAAAACTATAAATCATTTTCATAGAGAATTTCATTTCGACTTTTAATATTTTTTACAATAGTGAAAGCTTTTTTTTCTTTTTTTCAACGGGAAATAACAAAATTTACCACCCTCATATACACACAAATCTATTTTATTTATCATTTTAACCTTACATCTTATCATTTTATCCATACAATATTTTCTGGAATCCCTACAAAATATATAAAAGTGTTATCAGCAGTTCGCCAAATTTCGTCCGCTAAACAATTTCAGTCTCTCGCTGTACGTGTTAATTGGTTTGCTTGGGTTTTATGGCATATCATCCATTGTAGGTTATTTAATGCCGAATCCTCTTTATATATATATATATATATATATAATTCGTTAAAACATTTTGTTGATAAAAATAAATAAGCCTGAGCTCTTTTCTTCACACAGTTAAATAGTTTCAAGCATTACTATATAAAAGTCACAATTCATTATCAGTCATTTGTTTGCACATAGTTTGTTCTATTTGACCCATAGATGGGACCCTATCAGGTGCTACCACTCAAGTCAAAGTGGGCCTGGAAGCGATGACAATGAAGGAGTACTCCACATTCCCTAAATCTCTAAGGCTGGATCCTTGCCATCGAATGGTTTATTGTCATATCCAGGACACACCTTACAGGAGTGTCTTACCCCTTCTGCAGAGATGCATTTGGTGTATTCTACAGCCCCAGTTGGTTGGGCTCGAACAGTAATCATTCTATTTAACCCATAATTGGAGGGATAAGGTTGTTGTTAAAAAAACTTTTGTCGGCTGCAGGTTCTGATCAAAACTGCATAAACGACATTATAAAAAATAAGTTGAAGAGGGAATAGAGCAGTTAGGAGATTTGTTATCTTTTATTCCTTGTTATCTTATTCTAAAAATGATTTAAAATTGTTTGCATTTAAAAATATTTTTAAGTTCTAAAATAAAGGTACGCTAATTTTCGATCACGTCTCATCAGAGAAAAATAGCGTTATAGCCTAGTAAAGTAAAGTTAGCGACCTTAGTCGAGGGTAACCCGAAGGCTTCCTTTTCGATAACTACTACACCAAGGTGTAGGGGGATGCTACTCCTTTCCCTGGATTGCTCCACTTTATCCTTGATCCATACGATTATGCTGAGTATTAAGCAAGGAGGCATCAAGTACCATTTTTTGAGTCTTTGGTATGACTCTACCGGGGATTGAACCCAGGTCCTCCGGGCCATTGGCAAACACTCCAACCATATGCCAAACCGTTTTTTGGGTGTGTTCTCTTCCTCCCAATACGTTTCGACGTCACTACCCCATATCTATTTTCTCATCACTTACTGGCAATCACGATTTTTTTTCTAAGATGTGACGTGATCGAAACGAAAGGTTCCCTTTTTGAGGGAATTTTAAAGTATTTTAAAATGCATAGGATTTTTAAAGCCATTCTTAAATTTTGCACAAACCACATAATCTTTATTTTATTCTTTTTCATTCATTTTTCAATAGTTATCCGATTTTTAAAGCGTCTAGTTGCTGTTGCTAATATTTACGGTTCAAGACCGGAAAATTCACCTCTCCAAGGAAATCTTCAGATAATAGTGCTATTGAAAAAAAGTTAGAATGTAGCAGTATCATCTGTAGTTCAGCCAGTCTCACCTACCGAACAACCTCGTTCTCACGTAGTGTCTTTTTTTTTTTTTTGTTTTTTTTTTTGTTTTGTTTTGTTTTTTGTTGTTTTTTTTTTCTTTTGTTTTTTTGTTTTTGTTAATCACCCGCAGGTTTTGATCAAAACCCTATAAACCAGAGACTAACCCAACAAAGACAAAAAAAGAAACAAATGAATTCGTCAAAACACTTGTTTTTTTGTTTTTTTTTGCACACTTCAAGTTTATCCTTCACTCTCCAGTCTAAGTGAGTATACCCTGCTACTGTACTTGTTTCTTCTTGTGACCAGCTATAGTGGATGGTGAACTGGGGAAGGGCATAAGTTCAACTGTCAACCACTTGAATATATGGGGCCCAGACTTTCGGAAAGGAAAACAGTTTCTCAAGGTTAGACCTACTATAACAAAAGCACCTTAAAAATTGTATCCTTATCTACTGACCACTGACTGTACTTGCGCCGGGGGACCTTAGTTTTTTATGGACATAAAAAAAAACAGCCCTTTCATTCCCATCGAGAAATCCTTCACTTTCGATTTTGCTATGAAATAAATCAGTTGCCCTCCCTAGCTTATTTAGCCACCCTTTGTAAAACACGCACATCTATTTGAAGACATATACACTGTTTATGTCAACACAAAGTCATACACATATGCATGCATCTACATATTTCTACATACATATTCTCTGTCTAAACCCATACACAGTCATGTACACACGCACCAATATATATGTACAGGGTGTGGAAGCAAAATTAGGACTATTCTAGTATAAAAATAAACGACTCAACTATAAAACAAGATTAATTCTAATTTGAAAAAAAATTAACAACAAAATAAGAAGATAGACACTAAGCAGTAAATTTACTCAATATGGCCTCCATTTGTTTGTTTAATTATTGTGTCAACATCTTCGAAACGATTTACATGCCTTCAAAATAAATTCTTCAGACATTTTATTCTAATCCTCCTTAATAGCAGTGTCAAGCGAACCAATATTTGAATAGGAAGTTGCATTTGTTTTGTTTTCTAAAAATGTCCCATATAGTTTAATCAAAGAGGTTAAGGTCTGGGTTTAAATCTTGTTTGATTACTGTCCTCACAGTTCTCTCGTGAACTTTCAATTTATGAGCGTAGAACGTAGAACGTAGCCACCGGTAGTTGTATCTTGTCTCTCTGGTTGTTTTGTCCGAAAAAACACACTCGGGCCTCCTTCGTTGAGCTGAAGGAACCACCACTATTCGTCACGTTGAGAATTCTTGATCCGAACAGTGGTGCTCCGGTCCTTCAAGGCGATCCGATTGTCAGAGTTAAATAGAGAGAGAGAGAGATGAATTCAGACGAACTGTGGGTGACAACTAGCGGATCTTCGTTTACAGACACACTGGCTATTTAGTGGTTTGCTTTCTCGGCTTTGTTGACAAAATTATCTGGATTCACAAAGATCCTATTTCCATCTCTTGGTTCTGATCAGACCAGCAAAATTCAGTAAATCGTTCTCACAGCGTTCGGTGTCTCTCTCTGACTAATCGCAAGCTCTCTGCGCACTTACTTATATGGAGTAAAACCAAGAAAAACAATTTTAGGCAACGCCCACGAATTTTAATATGTAAATCGCCTTGACCACTATGCATTTTAGCCTAATCACTGAACCTCTGCAGGAGTCGGTATCTCAAGTGGTACTAAAAATGAATTTGGATTCGCAGCTGAGTTTTCCACATACATCATCCACTTGAGTTCGGCTAAACCTACTTATCCTGTCTCGGACCATGGGTCTGGATTTCTTCCCTCAGACCACCCAAAACCTCATTCGCCATTTATCATAAGCTTTAATTAACGAACCCGTCCATCCACTACTTTCAACAATCACACCCACTTAACTAACAAACTCAATCCCAGAAACGTTATTAAAAAAAAAGTAAATTCCTTTTCTTTCTTTTTATTTTTTTCTTTTCTGTATTAAAAAAAATTATTTCTGAAATTACCCTTCTACCCAATTAATTAATAATTTCATCCCAATCCCTTAGAACTGTTAATCATTAAACCCACCGGGGGTCCCCCTCTCTCTCTCTCTCTCTCTCTCTCTCTCTCTCTCTCACACACACACACACACACACACACACACAAAGCTTTCTTATTGACGTTGTGACTTCCGTTTGAATAGCCGTAGCGAGAGCAGTAAAAAAGTCTTCTTCTCATTTTTTGTTGAATTCTCGACTCCCCCTTATCCTTAAAAAGCTCTTTTTCTGTAAAAAAAAAAAAATTGATTTGCTTTGTTTTAGGTAGACAAAGAAACTTTGGCTTCATTTCGGCGTTCAGCAAATCATAGATTCTTTGTCGTTTCTTTTCTTGCTCACTCATATTGGGCTGAATTTTAATCTTAAAAAAGTGTTTGAATAATAGAGCTAATCATGAAAATTTAGATTTATTTGGGTTTTTTTCAAAAATTAGACTAGTCAAACTAAAAAAACGTTTTAAAATGATTCCATATTTTGCTTCCGCGCCCTGTACATACATATACACTATATATACCATACACATACGCACACATCAACATGCATGGACATACATATACGCTATGAAGATGCTTGTGGTGCAACGGTTACTGTCATGGGAATTGAACAAAGTGACACATGTTCAAACCCTGGAGGAGGCTGTTTTTATTTCACATGGCGCTAAAACCCTTGTAAAAGGAATGAATCCAATTATTCCCTCTCCAGCTATGGGCAAATATTAGGACAGAATGGGTTCTTCAACACTGGTATGGTAACCGGCCTAAGAGAGGGAAAACTCAAAATGGAAACCCTTTAAACTCTGCTTTAAATTGATCCTGCCACCCTCAATTACAAAACAAATCCCATAATCCATTAGCCGTAGACTATCCAGCAACTCCTCTAACATAAACATTTTTAACAAACACAAACACATATACGACGAAGCATTAAAACACAGTGGTTAGAAGCAAGAACTGAAATTCACCACCCCCCAAAGTCAATTCTAAACACAGAAGTAGAAAGATCATCTGGTTTAACCCACCTTATAATAAATGCATATCTTCCAATATAGGTAGAGACTTCCTAAATCTAATCTCTAAACACTTCCCCAATAATAGCCCCGCCCTAGCCAAAATCTTCAATAAAAACAACATCAAGATCAGCTACAGTTGCACATACAACATGGCACAAACAATAAAAAACACAACAAAAAATCGCATCCACCAACAGTACACCACAACCCTACAACAAATGCAATTGTAGGGTCAAAAGCACCTGCCCCCCTACCAAATAAATGCTTATACACAAACACCATATATAAGGCCACTGTAAAAACAAACAACTCCGTCAAACACGGAGGGCACCATAAAACAAAGAATCCATAACCATATTTCTTTTAAATATAGGAACAATGCATCCAACACTTCCTTATCCTCGTACATATGGCAACTAAAAGACACAAGCATCTCTCCCACAATCACCTGGGAGATACTAAAACAAGCACCTGCCTACAACAAAACATCAAAAAGATGCCTTCTTTGTCTCCACGAAAAATTAGCCATCATCATATATCCATCACAAAACACCCTACTAAATAAAAAATTTGAAATCCTCTCAAAATATAGGCATGAAAACAAACTCCTTCTTTCATACTTCAACCCACTCACACAACCCACGTAACACCTCGTACACGTATTTAAAAAAAAACCAGAAACACCGTAAGTACCATTTTTCTCCTCCAACCATCACATCCATCACACAATATACCCACACGCCTGAACCATTTTAACTTTTTTTACGAGCATCAAAATAGACCCCAATGCTCTACATTCACCTTACCTACCAAATTCACTCTAAACTTTTCTATAATAGTATATGTACCACACATCAACAAATAATATATGACTATTAAATAACAACCCCAACCTTCAAACCCGCTATCTAATCAATTTCTTTAATTTTCAATTGACGACACCCTACCCCTCAGTTATAATCATCTTCGTACACAAACACATTAAATATTATTTAAACCCTTGTATTTATTTCATTACACACACACAACCTATGAGATCCACAGTATATAATATTTACGCAATATTTCATTCATTTATTATTAGCATTACAACAATTTATAACACACATGATTATTATTTAACACACTTACTATTATTTACCCATTTATTATTTTATTGCATACATACCACCTATGAGATCCATAGATTACAATACTTACCCTATATCCTATTTATTTATTATTATTATTATTATACAATCCCCCCACCCTAAATATTACATCAACATATTTACAACACAATATAACCTTACATATACCCATTGTAATTCTTGCTCACCATACACGTTTACAAATCAAATTCTCATTCATTCCCCCCCCCAACTTTCAGTGATGATATTTTGCTCCGTATCTACTGTCAACTAAAGAAAATAATGCAACATATTAATACACATGTGTAACCCATTACTGCTATAGCCAACGCTTTATGTTCCTGGCCTGACTTATCCTAAAAACACGCACCCACACGTACACACATACACACACACCCACATACACTCACACACTTACAACCACACACAAACGAAATCCTAACGGTTTTTTGTCTGTATCTTGTCGCATTTTCGATTTTCAATTTTATTTCATCTTCTTAACTGCCTGATGAACGTTGTTATAAACTTCATGAAACCTTAGGTTGCAGAATAATATTTTCCATGGATTAAATATATAATATATATTTATTTATTATCATTATTATTATTATAATAGCTCTATCATATATATTGAGCACTCTCCATATTATATTGCCCTTGGTTCGACACATAACCCCATAGTGATTTACTGACGACCAACACTCTCATAATATATATATATATATATATATATATATAATTAGTAAAATTATAAGTAAATATATATATATATATATATATATATATATATATTAGTTTTTAGATAAATTTTTACCCATAGGATTTTAGTGAAAACTAAAAATCAGATTCTACTTTTTTTGCTGTAAACAGCCTGAAAAAAATATCCCCAAAGAAGAAATGAAAAAAAAAACAATATTTTAGAATTTAGAGAGCGGGATCACTTTGTTATAAAATTTTAACATAAAATGATCACCCGTTCCAGTAAAGGGACGTGTGACCAAATTAGTAGAAAAAATTGTTCAAAGTTAGTGCCCCCCACTACACTGTATGACTTATTTTCTTTTTTTTTTCTGCTGAAACTTGGGCGTTTTTTTATTTTAAGTTTTTCATCACTTAAAAATCCCCCCCCCTAATTTTTTTTAAACACACTATTATTTTATCTTATTGTGATTAAAAAAACAACCAAAATAAGCTTAGTTAGTACCTCCACCCTCTCCACCTGACTTTCCTTCAAAAATAAAAATAAAAATTTGGTTACATGTCCCTTCATATATTTGTCCGTTCAAATTTATTTTGCCTCTTATGAATCAAACATCCCGCTTGGCACAAACATTATCAATAAATCTTACATCCTTCTCCCCATTAATTCTGAAGATGTCCACTCTGCAATGAATATACAATGGTCCAGTTTCCAGAAAAATATTTTCATTGTCCTTTTATTTGGCTTTTTTCACCACCCAACAATCAACCTGTTAACATTTCCGATAGCGCTAATACCTTTGAGAAAGGTAAAGATCCTATTCTTACCCTCCTCTGATATAGTTAAATGCTGTAAAATTTATTCTAAATTATAGTTATCTAATCAAAGCATTGTATTACAGGAAAGAGTGGCGTAGTGGCCAACTCGCTGGACTACAACATCGTTGTAAATGAGTTCGAACTCAGGTCGCACAATTATGTGGTACCTTCAATAAGTTTACTGACATTTTTGTACAGGCATTTATAATTGTCGTAGACTCTTGAAAAATCAGTATGTTATTACTATACATCTTATGAGATGACTGACCAATTTTTATGATTTCAGATTCAAATGAACAGCTACAGTCGGAATCGGAATACACCCTACTAAAGCCTGATTGTCACATCTGGTGAATTTCAAAAATGCAATCTGGACGTGAGGACACTTTAGAAGAACGATATGCAATACATTTCTATTTTAAACTTGGAAAAATGACACAGAAACGTATGGTATGCTTCAGACTGCTTTTGGGCCACCTTGCATGAATCGAGCATCAGTTTTTGAGTGGTATAAGAGATTCAAGGGAGTCTGTGAGAGATTATGAGAGGTATGGGAGGAGTAAGGAAGTCAATACACCAGAGTTAATTGGCCAAACGGTTAGGGTTACCAATTACTCGTAAATCCTTCTTAACTAAAAAACAGTAGGGGTTCTATTTAACCCATATATTTGGGAATAACGGTTAGGGTGATTGTATGATTCGAACTCACTATGATGTCACAGTTTAATATGCTAACCACTGTGCCACAGGTACTAACCCCCTCTTTATGTTTTAATTATTTTTTTCTTTAAAAAGATCATGTAGGTAGATGAGACATAGTAAATTATAATTTTTTTTTAAAAATTATTGAAATATTAGAATTAATTAATTAGATGAATGTAGTTAAATTTTTCGAAAAGTTTATGTAAGTAGTTTTTTGGGGTAAAATTCTTTATAGCAATCTGCAACTAGAAAAGAAGTCGTATTATGTAAAAAGTTTATGTAAGTAGTTTTTTGGGGTAAAATTCTTTATAGCAATCTGCAACTAGAAAAGAAGTCGTATTATGTAAAAAGTTTATGTAAGTAGTTTTTTGGGGTAAAATTCTTTATAGCAATCTGCAACTAGAAAAGAAGTCGTATTATGTAAAAAGTTTATGTAAGTAGTATTTTGGGGTAAAATTCTTTATAGCTATCTGCAACTAGAAAAGAAGTCGTATTATGTAAAAAGTTTATGTAAGTAGTATTTTGGGGTAAAATTCTTTATAGCAATCTGCAACTAGAAAAGAAGTCGTATTATGTAAAAAGTTTATGTAAGTAGTTTTCGGGGGTAAAATTCTTTATAGCAATCTGCAACTAGAAAAGAAGTCGTATTATGTAAAAAGTTTATGTAAGTAGTTTTTTGGGGTAAAATTCTTTATAGCAATCTGCAACTAGAAAAGAAGTCGTATTATGTAAAAAGTTTATGTAAGTAGTTTTTTGGGGTAAAATTCTTTATAGCAATCTGCAACTAGAAAAGAAGTCGTGTCTATTTTGGTTTATATGTGTCGACTTATAACTCCAAAAAAGAAAGATGTCATTTAGCATTAAAATCACACATAACACTTTCATATGTTTATTATTAGGAAAAGTACAAAATTTACTTTTTCATTTTTAATTGATTAAATGATATAATCTAATAATTAAATATCAATCGACATGTGGAACTCTTCCCTGTTCTTCAAAAGTAAATACAAAAAGCCCTTTCCTGCCACGTTTAAATATCACACAGATTCCATAGGTGAAATTAGAATTTAATGGGGTTTTTTTTATTTTTGTTTTGGAATTCTGTACTAATTGAACAATTTTTTAGAGAACTGGAATAATCCCCAAAACTTTTCGAACCTTTTTTAAAACACTATTTTAAATGTAAACAAAAAATATTGTAATACGAGAAATATTACATTTTTAATTCTTGACTTCTTTTTATTATGAGCACACATTTTTATTTCTTGGCTTCTTTTTAATGTCTCTACCAATAATATTCCATTTTTAAATAATAGAAAGTAAAAGAAAGCATTGTTTATCAATAACTTAAAAACTGATTTTTGAATGAAATTTTTTCCTATTTCTTAGAACAAAATATATTAATTTTTAATTAGTGTAAATTAAAGACTTAAAAAAAAGAATTAAACTATTTATTGAATAAACTAATACTTATCATTTGATTTTATACGTGAAATTTTCCCCTGAAAAATAAAAAAATACTTTTTAGATTCTTATTTTTTTTAACATTTTTATTGGGTCAAAAAGAAAATAAATCAAACGAATTAATTTTTATCACTGTAACAGGCAATTCAGAATTGAATTTAAATTTTTTATCGAATTTTTTAAATCTTTTGAAAAATAGAATTATTATAATATTTCAAATTACTCATAAGCTTAGTTGGTTGGTTGGTTGGTTGGTTGGTTTTTATGGCATATCAACCTTTGTAGTTTATTTAATGCCAAATCCATTTTTATACAAATAATCAGTTTTAATTCAAATAATTCAGTTTAGCATACAAAAACAGTTCCATTTCAAACAATTCAGTTTAGCATAAGTACGCATTTTAAATGTAAGTACACATTTTAATTTTCAAAAACATTTCTATTTCAAGTTATTCAGTTTAATCAAACAGTTCTAATGTAAACAATTCAATTTAGCATAAAATACGCAGTTTAGTTCTATTCAACCCATAGATAGAGTCCTATCAGGTGCTACTACTATGGGCCTGAGTGGATCTAGAAGCGATGGCAATGAAGGGGTGCTCCGCGTTCCCAAAGGTTCCAGCATCATTGGAACCTCTCCATCAGGATATTTAATATCATATCCAGGACACTCATTAGAGAAGGGGTCTTACTCTTCCGCAGAGGTGGAGTCGATGTATTTTACAGCCCCAGCCGACTGGGCAATCATAAGCTTATGGTTATATTTTTAAAAGAATCTTGTAAATGTAAACATAAGAATCACAAAATAAAGTAATATTGTAATACATGAATTCTTAAATTCTTTTATCGTTAAATCTTCAGAGAAAAAATGAAAAATTGTATTAAAACTATGATGCTTTTTCAAAAATTATTAACTAAAAAATGTATCTGTATCTTAGTGCTAATTGTAAAAAATAAACATTTATTGAAGACCAAAAGAATCATGAAAATGTATTAAATCTTTCACCAGTACAGAGTTACATATATTATTTTAAAGCAGGAGTACTACAAGGGGACACGCTGGCCCCGTACCTCTTTATCATTTGTCTAGACTACGTACTTAGAACATCGATTGACAAAATCAAAGAGAATGGCTTCGAACTGACGAAGAAAAGAAGCAGAAGATACCCCGCAACAACAATTACCGATGCCGACCACGCCGATGACATAGCGATACTGGCAAATACACCTGACCAAGCCGAAACACTTCTGCATAGTTTGGAACGAGCAGCAGCAAGCATAGGCCTCTATGTTAATGCACACAAAACGGAATATATGTGCTATAACCAAACGGGGGACATCTCCAATCTAGAAGGAACCCCACTTAAACTAGTAGACAAATTCACGTACCTAGGAAGCAGCGTCGAATCAACCGAAAAGGACATCGAAACGAGGTTAACGAAAGCATGGACAGCTATCAATAGGCTATCGATTATATGGAAATCAGACCTAACCGATAAAATGAAACGCAGTTTCTTCCAGGAAGCGGTCACATCGATACTGCTATATGGATGTACTACATGGACGCTAACAAAACGACTGGAGAAGAAGTTAGATGGCAATTACACAAGAATGCTGCGTGCAATCCTGAACAAGTCCTGGCAGCAACACCCCACAAGACACCAACTGTACGGCCACCTGCCCCCTATCACGAAAACTATTCAAGTTAGACGAACCAGACATGCAGGACACTGCTGGAGAAGCAGAGATGAACTCATAAGAGATGTACTCTTATGGACCCCCACACATGGCCGCGCAAAAGCAGGACGACCAGCTCGAACGTACATTCAGCAGCTATGTGAGGATACAGGATGTTGTCCTGAAGACCTACCTAGGGCGATGAACGATAGGGAGGAGTGGCGAGAGAGGGTCAGGGATATCCGTGCTACCAGCGCGATATGATGATGATGATGATGAAGCTAGAAAAAGAGAATAAAAATTTAAAAAAAAAACATTCATGAATATAAGTATATTTGGATTTAAGCTAATAGCCGAAATTTTTCAACTACAAATAAGGTCACATTTTTAATTATTCGCTTAGTCCTCTTTTTCCCCTTTCTATCTCACTCACTTAAATCCTTTTAGTCCGATATGATGATGATGATGATGAAGAAGCTAGAAAAAGAGAATAAAAATTTAAAAAAAAAACATTCATGAATATAAGTATATTTGGATTTAAGCTAATAGCCGAAATTTTTCAACTACAAATAAGGTCACATTTTTAATTATTCGCTTAGTCCTCTTTTTCCCCTTTCTATCTCACTCACTTAAATCCTTTTAGTCCGATAATGGATCGCATACTCAGTAAGTTGATATATCAGATAAAGATAATAGATAATTAAATAAAAATAAATAAAATGCGATAAATAGATAAAAACGTCACTTTCCTATTGTATATATTACACTAATCGTCGCTTTCTTAAAACATTGCAAAGTATGGCCGCCCTCTCAAAATGCCAAGTGTTTTACTAAGTTACCTCCCTTGCAAATCATGGCTACGTTGCAATGACTTAACGTTTATTGGTATAAGGAATTGAAAGCAAAACATTATATAATATCGTTTAAATTCTTTTCAGGGGTGACCGTACCAAAAGCCTAGCTGAAATATTAATAAAAATGACGGAGCCTTAGTAGTACGAATGGACAGATATTTGTTGAATTACAAAGTTAAAATCAAGATCATTTTTATTTCGTTTTCTTGAGTACAGTGTATTCTTTCTTATTTCTTTCTTTGTAAATGAGCTTTTGTTAATTTTCGTGGTCATTCAAATGAAAAAATTGCAGGATGGGCTATTACACACTGTTGATGTGTTTTAGATCTATAACCCATTACTGTAACTTTATTTTTTTCCAAAATTCAATTTTTTTCTCGCAGAACCAAGCATAACATTAATATTTAACCACTTGAAATTACTTTGACACAGTCGGAGTAAAAACACAATAAACCAGACACTATTCTCTCTCTCTCTCTCTCTCTCTCTCTCTCTCTCTCTCTCTCTCTCTCTCTCTCTCTCTCTCTCTCTCTCTCACACACACACACACACACACACACACACAGATGCACACTCACTTAAACACAGAATAGATAGATAGATAGATAGAAAGAAAGAAACAGACTATGATATGGAGATATGAACAGACTGAAATAAATATTAAGGGACTGAATAAAAAGATGTGAACAGGCTCAGAAAAATGTACATGAATAAACTGAAATAGATTGATAGATAGATTGGAACAAACTGATATATAGATAGATTATATACACACTGAGACAGATATGAACAAACTGAGATAAATTAATATTACCAGATAGATAGATAGATAGATAGAAGAAGTGAGAAGGCAGAGATATATAGATAGATATGAAAGTCTGAAATGCATTGACAAATATGAAACAACTGAGATAGATATAAACATAGATAGAGATAGAGATTGATAGAAGCACTTTTATAGTCCATCAATATTGCCAATGATGTTCTAATTTCCTCGTCAACGTGATTCTCCTTGACTCTAATCTTTGATATAAATATGAACCGTTTTTCTTTTTACTTCTACAGTTGCTTTTGTATCCAAACTCAGTGGTCCAATATTTGACACAGGATGTATGGTTTGGTTTGGTTGAGTGTATATCAACCTTTTTAGGTTATTTAAAGCCAAAACACACACACACACACACACACACATATATATATATATATCATCATCATCATCATATCGTGCTGGCAGCACGGATATCCCTGACCCTCTCTCGCCACTCCTCCCTATCGTTCATCGCCCTAGGCAGGTCTTCAGGACAACAACCTGTATCCTCACATAGCTGCTGAATGTACGTTCGTGCTGGTCGTCCTGCTTTTGCGCGGCCGTGTGTGGGGATCCATAAGAGTACATCTCTTATGAGTTCATCTCTGCTTCTCCAGCAATGTCTTGCATGTCTGGTTCGCCTAACTTGAATAGTTTTCGTGATAGGGGGCAGGTGGCCGTACAGTTGGTGTCTTGTGGGGTGTTGCTGCCAGGACTTGTTCAGGATTGCACGCAGCATTCTTGTGTAATTGCCATCTAGTTTCTTCTCCAGCCGTTTTGTTAGCGTCCATGTAGTGCATCCATATAGCAGTATCGATGTGACCGCTGCCTGGAAGAAACTGCATTTCATTTTATCGGTTAGGTCTAATTTCCATATAGTCGATAGCCTATTGATAGCTGTCCATGCTTTCGTTAACCTCGTTTCGATGTCCTTTTCGGTTAATTCGACGCTGCTTCCTAGGTACGTGAATTTGTCTACTAGTTTAAGAGGGGTTCCTTCTAGAGTGGAGATGTCCCCCGTTTGGTTATAGCACATATATTCCGTTTTGTGTGCATTAACATGGAGGCCTATGCTTGCTGCTGCTCGTTCCAAACTATGCAGAAGTGTTTCGGCTTGGTCAGGTGTATTTGCCAGTATCGCTATGTCATCGGCGTAGTCGGCGTCGGTAATTGTTGTTGCGGGGTATCTTCTGCTTCTTTTCTTCGTCAGTTCGAAGCCATTCTCTTTGATTTTGTCAATCGATGTTCTAAGTACGTAGTCTAGACAAATGATAAAGAGATACGGAGCCAGCGTGTCCCCTTGTAGTACTCCTGCTACAATGTCGAAGTATTCTGTGTCTCCATCTGGTGATCGTACTTTTACTTTAGTGTTTCTATAGAGAATCGTTATTGCCGCTACGGTTTCTTTAGGTATGCCGTACGCTAGTAGGATTTGTTCCATCTTTCCTCTGTGAATGGAGTCGAAAGCCTTGGTAAAGTCGACAAATATTAATGTCGCTTGTAGGTTCTTTGCCCGTACACCTTCAAGGATTCTGCGGATGGTTAATATTTGTGATGTCGTAGATCTATTTCTTCGGAAGCCATTTTGGTTTTTTCTAAGTATGTTGTCGATTTTGGGTTCTATTCGGTTTCGTAGTAGGGCATTGTAGATTTTGGCAGCTATGGATGTAAGTGTTATGCCTCGGTAGTTTTTGGCTAATCCGAGGTCCCCCTTTTTAGGGAAGGGGAGTATGCATCCCTTCGTCCATCTATCTGTCGGATTTTGATTGTATACTGCGTTGCAGTGTCGGAGCAGTATGTCATCGAATTGTCTGGTCTTCCATACTTCCGGGGGAATTTCGTCCAGCCCTGCAGCTTTCCTATTTTTAATTTTTCTGAGAACCGAGTCGAGTTCTTCTTGTGTGAACGGTCCAAGTTTAATGTCTAATTGTTTACTAATTATTCTGGTGATTGGTTCATGCGTTATTTTTGGTGGGTTTCCAAGTAAGTTTTCGAAGTGCTGTTTCCACAGTTTTATTCTTTCTTGTTGGTTTGCTGCTTTAAGTTTTGCTTTGGCTGTGTTCTTTCTTCTGCTCACTTCGTTTATTGTTTGCCAGGCAATTCTAGATTGTCTATCTTCCACCGAGTCTCTAATCTTATCTATCTGATTTTGAATGTATTCTGTCTGTTCCTTTATATATATGCCTGCTAATTGATATTGTGCCGTTTTTAGTTTTAAGGCATTTGTGTTTGTTGGGTTTTTTCGATAGTTTTTGGAGGCTGTTTTCACTAGTGCACGTTTTTCTCTCACCGCTAAAGTTTCCCATGGGACTCTATATTTAGTTTTAATTTTTGTCGGAATGTATTTTGCTGCTGCCTCAAGGTGTGCATTGACGAAATTTTCATATTCGTCGTTTGGTGTACTTTTTTCCGTCTTTTCTTGTAGTGTTTCGAATCTGTTTCTTAATTCTAATACGTATTTATCTCTTACATCTTTGTTGTTTAATAGGGCCCAGTCATAGTGTCTGGTGGTCGCTGTTCGTTTGTCGTTTTTTCGTAGGCTTAACCGTATTTTCGCCGTGACTATTCGGTGATCGGTGGACACACCCTCAAAAGAGGAGTATGCCTCGCAATTCAATGCACTATTCTTCCATTTCTTGTTTATAAGGACGTAGTCTATCTGAGCTTTAGTATTGTTTGCGTACGTGTATGTCCATAGTTTGCCCTCTCTTTTTTGGTAGTTTGTATTGAGGCATGCTAATCTATTTTCTATCATGAAATCTGTTAAATGTTGCCCATTTCTATTTGACGTGTTGTGGAGGCTGTATTTGTTGTTTCCGTTTTTCCCGATTTGTGCATTCATGTCTCCGCCAATGACTAACATGTTGTGTTTCGGGATGCTACGCACTAATGAGGATAACTCATCGTAGAAGGTGACTATTTCATTTTCTTCACTAGAATTGGTGGGGCTGTAGCATGAGACGATTGTTGCTCTGGGGTTTCCGTTAAATGTAGCTACCATCATTCTAGGTTGTATTTTCTCTATGCTATTAAGCGTTTTTAGTGCTCTTGGTCCTATAAGCAATCCTACCCCTCCTACTGCGGCGTTGACAGAGTTTTTCCATGCGGACACAGTGGCGAGCGACCATATATATATATATATACGTGTGTGTGTGCATGTGTGCGGGATTTGTAAGCGAACAGGTTGTAGGTAATATAATTTTAAACGAGGCAAAGCTCATTTGTTTGCACAGAGTAAAATTGTTTCAAGTATTGCTATTTACCACTAATAGTTCTATTTGCGTAGAGTTAAATAGTTTCAAGTATTGTTGTCAAACACTAATAATTCAATTCAATATTAATCATTTGTTAGCACACAGTTAAATGGTTCGAAGAATTACTATTTTACTCTGATAATTCTATTTTATATTAATCATCTGTTAGCATACAATTAAATGGTTTCAAGTTTAACAAATAGTTAAACAGTTCTATCTGACCCCTTGATGGGACCCTAATAGGTACTACCACGAAGAATCAGAGTGGACCAGAGAGTAATGACAATGAATGAGTACTCCATATTCGCCAGAGGTCCAGGAATAGAGCCTCACCATCAGACGCAGTTTGGTGTCATGTCAAGGACCCTCGTTAGGAGGTGGTATGTCTTACCCCTCTGCAGAGATGCAGTCGGCGAATTCAACCGGTACTGTCGAAGGGGCTATATTGATGTTAGGGGAATTTCTAAATACCGGTACATCACGTATCTACCCGCTCGAGTCTCTGACTTCGATTTATCTCTCCAGAATTGGTGCGCCTTGATTCAAATGAGAAACAAAAAGTGTCAAAACACCACGATCTTGACTTATCCGGGTTGGACGTCGCATTACTTCAAGATGGACAATAGTTTGTTTTCATGTCTTCTTTTTTACCACAAATTTTTAACTCTCCAAACAAAATTATTTATTATGTCTGTAAGAAAAAGAAAGTAATCCGGTTACTACACATCCCTCCACACACAAACTCTCGACTCAAATCTTAAATAGTATATAATTGTGGAAATAAATCTTAATAAGTGTCAATCATATTCCGGTAAAAAATGATAATAATAATCCCGGCCAGAAAACCAGATCTTGTGATAATTACAAAAAAAAGAAAACTTAATTAATAGTGGACTTTGCCAACCAGGTGGACCACAGAGTGAAACTCAAAGAAAACGAAAAGAGAGACAAGTACTTGGACTTTTCCAGGGAACTGAAAAAGCTATGGAACATAAAAGTGACGGTGATACTAATTGTAATTGGCACACTTGGAACGGTCCCCAAAGGGTTGGTAAGGAAGATTTGAAAATCGAGGATGAGCCGAGACCATCTAAACTACAGCATTGCTAAGATCAGCTAGAATACCGAGAAGAGTCGTGGAGACTGGAGGAGATTTACTGTCCCTCAGACTCCAGTGAAAGACCATCATCTAACGTTGGTGTGAAAAACTCACTTGTAGCAATGTAATAATAGAGTGGAACATGATTGTGACGGAGATACCAATTGTAGTTGGTCCGCTTGGAACGGTCCCGAAGAACTTAGAAAAATAGACAGGAGAAATTGGAAATCAGATGAGATAATCGATACAATCAAGATCATTGCATAGTTGAGATCATCTAGAATACTGACAAGAGTCCTAGAGACCTGAGGAGACTTGCTGTCTCATAAACTCCTGGGAAAGACTATCAGCTAACTTTGGTGTGAAAAACTGTCTTGGAGTTTAATGATAATAATAATGCTAATAAGGAAGCGGACACCATGAATAAGAGGAAATGAAAGAAATACTTTTAAGAAAGTGTATCTCAGACGAAAGAGAAAACTCCTCGTAACCAAGCTCTATAGCAGAAATCTCTTCAAAGGGATAAACATCTAGGCTGTCCCTCTTTTAAGATACACAGAACCATTCTTGAAAGAAACGAGGGAAGAACTTCAACATGTGAACCAAAGGACAAGAAAGTTAATGCCGATGTACTAGCCCAGACGTCCGAAAGATGACATAGACGATATGCGTCAAGAAAAGAAGAAAGAAGAGGAGTGGTTAGCACTTAAGATAGCGTGGATGCATCAATACTACCACTCAAAGACTAAATAAAAATAAGCAAAGAAAGACTAATTACAGCGACCAGAAACAGCACAGGCAACATTAAGATCAACAGAACAACAATAACTGAGACGCAGAAATAGGAAGAAAACAACTGTATGGATATTTCAAGCAACAAATTGACGAAATTGCACACGAGAAAACTTACAGATGGCTACGAAAGGAAGACATCGAGAATCTGAATCTCTTTTAATAACACCACAAACAACGCCCACCATATTGACTAATTGTATTAAAGCGAAAACTGATAATACTCAGCAGAAGAGCAAATGTAGATTAACTGGAGAAAAAAAAATTAAACGGTTAATCACATAATAAGCTGATGCAGCAAACTTATAAAAGATTAAGATTATATACACAAACCAGGATCCGTCCAAGAAAATGAGACGCAAAAAATTCTTTGGGATTTTGAGATAAAAACGGATCACCTAATCCCAGTACACTCCAAAAAGAAAGTTGTACGGCCACTTACCTCCCATCTCACAAACCATCCCAGTAAGAGGAGTAAGACCAAATGGGCACTGCTGGTTATTGTGGATGATCTCATAAGTGATATTCTCCCATAGACTCCTACACATAGGCACACAAGTGTTGGCTTATCAACAAAAACTTATATTTATCAGCTCAGTGTGGACATTGGGTTCTGTCTATACGACTTAGCAAGTCCGATAACTGGTAGGAACAGATGGAAAGAGAGAGTCAAAAGATCCTGTGCTGTCGGCCAGCCTTGATGAGGATAAAAAATAACTTTTAATTGGTGCCAATGTAATTCCCATCAATCATAAATTATAATATAATGTTAGAAATAACTGTTAAGTGTTATTAATCTAATTCCTTTAAATAAATTCCGAATATAGTTCGACCGAGGTTCCTCAGAAGGAACTACATGTCACAACGATTATCTTAATAAAACAGAAGAACGGAAGAAACTTATCACAATTTTATACGATTAAAAAAGGATATTATAAAGTAAATTCTACCGTTTCCGAAAGTTTAATGATATATTGATCAGGAGAAAAACTGACAAGCGATCTTATCTTTATTATATCAATTCGTGTTATTTTACAACCTCTGGCAAAAATAATGGAATTAACACACTAAGAGGATGTTCACTTATTTGTTATTAGTTTAAACAAAATAAAAACTAAGAAGCAAAACAGTTTTTTTAAACTGAAAATTCTCGTTTCACAAAATACTCCTTAACCAATCTAGTTTAAAGTCATTGGTATATTTCTTCCATAAGGATAAAGGCTCTCATAAAAACTCGAATAAGAGCAAGTAAGAGTAAAATCGGTTTTTTTGTCAATAAATTTCATAATTTTTATCTCAATATTGGTTAAATTCATAACATTGTAGATAGCGTGAAAAATATTAATTCCAATAATTTGATCAGTTAGTTTAAGGAGTATTTTATAAAGTCAGAACGTTTTGCCGCCAAAGAAAATTATTTCGCATCTTATCCCTTATTAGTTTATTTACAACTAACAAAAAGAAACTAGGTGGTAATTCTTTAGTCCTTGCCAGGGGTTACAGCAGAGTAAAACTGGCACATGGTAGCGAGATTTCGGTTAACACAACAACGTAAAATTCTCGAATATAGAACATGCAATAATATCCAAACCAATTTGCAATATAATATTAACACATCTCGATCACACTATTAATTAAGGAAAATAGCAATTCCAGAGGACTTTCTATTCTATATGTGACTGCACAGCGAACTTGGAGGCCACAAAATGTAGCATTTACGTGAGTATATATAAAGATTGAACTTATTACACGAAACCTATAGATGACATTTCCAGTTCATTCTGTATAAAATACTGAGTTTTTGCGTTTAGACACAGAATTCATTTAAAGAATCATTAATACCAAACGTATGAGAGAAATACATGAGACTCACCAATTCCTGCAGATGACATTTCCTGTCGATCCAATGCCAATCTAAATATCCATTGTCTGTGGCGGCTTTATGTTTTGACATTTATGATATCGCTTAAACGCTGAGAAATTATGTAAGTTTTCTTTTGTTTATTCTAGGGCTATTGACTTTTTTTCCAATATATCTTATCATATCTTACTTCTTTTTTGTTTTGTTTTTGTTTGTTTTTTTGTTTTGTTTTTTCAGGTAGTTGTTTTGGCCAAAAAAATTGCAAATCTCTGAATTGTACGTCAACTGGGAAATCAGTAGAAAATAAAAAATGTTTTCATATGCGAAGTTTGTCGTTTGGGAACGATTATTTAGTTAGGGAATCAAATTTATGCATTAGCAGACAATGCCGAGGTCTAAAATAAAACAAATCTGTTCGTTTTTAACGCCTTTTACACTCCTTTGTTTGAGAAAATTATTTTTTAAGATTATCTGTTCACCCATATATGACGAATTATACTAGGGAACAAAGATCTTTGGTTGGTTTGTTGTTTATACGGCATGTCAATCCGTGTTGGGTTATTTAATGCCGAAATCACTGTTTTTCTTTTCTATTATTTTTTTAAGTAACTATATGGTTTCATCTTTTTATCACTTAGAATATTCGGATTATTTTCTTCATCTTCATTGTTATATTCACAACAGTGCAACCGATATGTTCTTCGGCTTTCTTCAGGTGTATTATATTTAACTTTGGAGCCTACACAGAACCTCGAACTAAGCCCTTTATTTAATCCATGTAGGTAGATTGTCCAACAGGACATATGGTGCAGTGGATGAAGTACTGGTTAGAGAGTCCTTCTGAGTAAAATCATTTGGAGGTCCCAGGTTCAATCCCAACTACAGATGAAATAACAAAGAATACTTACTATTGCTTAACACTTGTACCCGGTCATCCACCCTCGAGGATTGAATAAATGTTTTTCATTATTACTATGCAACTCTAACAATTCAATTTAACATCAAAACAATAACTGATAGCGATACTTGAAACTGTTTCAATGTCTACTAACAAATGATTGATGATAGAATTATTCAGTATATGCAAACAAATTAGTAACATTAAATAGAATTATTGTTGTAAGATATGAATGCTTGAAACCATTTCAGTGTGTTAAAAAAATGTAATACAGGGTGGAACGATAAAATTGTCGCCCTAGAAAAGACGACCTGATTACATTTACGTTGAATGAAAACCGGTTTTCTTTTTTTGTTGCAGACCATCTACTTGTTGGCTAGTTGTGTACAAATCCAAAGAGCGATAGGAGTCTTCTATCATGTCTGAAAGTGACTCAATGTTCAACGAGCGAGATCGGAGATGCGCCGCTGTACAACTCATGCTCTCTACCAATCCAGGTTATGACAACAGGACCATTGCCAGCACCCTAAAAATGCAAATCCGGACGGTTCAGCGTGCCCAGGGTGATTAAAACAAAGTTTCCGGCTACGGTTATGGTCTTTGGTGTGGTTTCAAGTGAGGGCCACATCATGCCACCTCACACCTTCGAAGTCGGCTTGAAAGTCAACACCAAAGTGTACCTGGAAGTGCTGAAGAGTGTGGTGATCCCCTGGTGCAATCAGGTGGCCGGTGGCAGATCCTGGATGTGGCAGCAGGACTCGACGCCGGCCCACAAGTTCAAAGAGACCCAGGCTTGGCTTCAGAAGGAGTGCTACGATTTTGTACCCTTCTCTCACTGCCCCCTCCTCCCCCAACCTGAACCCGCTGGACTACTTCGTTTGGTCATACGTCGAGAACATCACCAACTTAACCTCTCACAACCGAGTATTCGTCGAACTCCCGCCGGCGCTTGTGGAAAAGGTATGCTCCCAGTTCCGGATCCGTATCGAGGCGGTTATTGAGGCCGAAGGCGGCTACATTGAATAGATGCCAGCTCTACTACATAATCAAGTTACCTGAATTTATTTTTTCAATAAAAGTTTTAAAATAAAGCTGTAGTGTTGTTTTCTTTAGGACGACAATTTTATCGTTCCACCCTGTACTTCATAAAATCTGTCTGCGCGATTTGGTGATGGCTCGAGGTCTGGATGGACTTAGGAATAATTTCGACAACGAGACGATTCCAATCTTTCCAGGTTTCCAGACGGGGAGTTTCTCCGCCGTAGAGAGTTTTGCGTCACACTTGGGACAGTCTTTTTGGGACAAGGGGTGCAGTTAGTGAATTTAAAGCTTCACCAACATTTGATTCAGGTGTAAAAATTCGTTTTAAATTAAATCGAGTTTGCTGATTCCAAACTCATGCCCAAAATCTCAGCACGTCAGAATCTTACACAATGTACCGTATTCACCACGTTTAAATCAACAAGAGAAAAGAAAACGTTTGTTTTAAGGAGGCGTGCTAGGTTAAACGGTTATCGTCATAGGAAATGGCATCGGTGACCCGAGTTCAAATCCTGGACAAAGCTGAGTTTCACTTTGCGCAAATGCCCTAGTGAGAGGCATAAATCCACCCAATGGATGAAAATTAGGACAGACTGGGTGGTTAAATTCTTCGTTAGGCAACCAGTAAATGATAAGGAAATAAGTTGACGCCGAGTGTGATGTGAAATTGTGGAAGGAATATCTTTTGTGGGTGTGTGTATCTACTGAACTTTCCCGCTACGGACAAGATGTGACACAAAGTCAATTTTTGAGCGAGGTACGTCTCATTGGTCTAGCAGGTAGAGTGTTCACCAATGGTCCGGGAGACCAGGGTTCAATCCTAGGTCGAGTCATTCCAAAGACTTAAAAAATGGTACTTGATACCTCCTTGCTTAACAATCAGCAATATAAGGTACGTATCAAGGGTACAGTGGAGCCATTCAGGGTAAGGATTGGCGCCCCCCTACACCTCGGTGTAGTAGCCAAGGAAAAGGGAGCCTTCGGGTCACTCTCGACTAAGGTTGCCATCTTTACAGCTGGTTTGAATTCAAATATCATTGGTACTCTAGGGTCATGGATTGCCAACTCTCTCTCTCTCTCTCTCTCTCTCTCTCTCTGTTCGAAATATCAACTTTTGATCAGAATATTTTATGTTATTGTTTTTCGTGGTGTTTCCTTCAGGTACATAACCTGCACCATCTACCACAGTCTATTCATAGGTTTGTTTTGCCTAAGACAATTCAGGATATTGGTGCGCCAATGGGGAAAATAGCACTTGATAGAAGTCAGTGAAGTAAACTGATTAATGTGGGCATAGAATCTTTTTGAGAAGGGACGTGTTTAGTAAGCCGCTTACAAACGATCTGTTGGTAAGAGCAAACAAGGACCAGCACGAGGTCCACAAAGTCACCACATCAACTGTGATATAGGTGGAAAACTCTGTCTCTCACTTGCTGGTCTTAAAAGTCATATGCACAAACATGTTCAACCTGATGCCCTGCTCTCTGACATTCATATGAGCCTAAGCGACCGACAATGCCCAGTCTGTTGTAAAATTTGCCGCAATTTGGCAGGCCTAAAAAGTCATCAGCGGGTGAATACAGCCTTAAAAAAAGTTGGGGGAGAGAAAGAAATCACAAAATTCAATCGGGGGACACACTCGAAACCGAAAAGTCGGCATTTGTATGTATGTATTTACTTATGTATGTCAGTATATTCTTTTATTTATCTATCTCAGTTTATTCGTATGTATATATATATATATATATATATATATATATATATATATATATATATATATGCCAGTGCATATCTATCTATCTATCTATCTATCTGTCTCAGTTTATCCTCATGGATGAACGTAACTCGACGTGTTCATTTCTATCTAAGTCTACTCCAATGTATGTATGTATGTATGTATGTCTCTCTGTGTCTTCATATCTATCTATCTATGAATCTATCGATCGATCGATCGATCAATCTCAGACTATTGAAATGTATGTATGTATGTATGTATGTATGTTACTCAGCATATTCACATATATCTATTAATCTATTTGTCTATCTATCTCTGTCTTTACCTATGAATATATTCATATCTATCTATATATCCTTTTGCTTGTATACAACTCAAAGCACCTTCAGCCTTGCCACCCAACATCCCTCCCGTCCACCTATATATCTATTCATTCAGTCAGCCACCCCAGTCAGCCACCCCAGTCAGCCCAGTAGCTACTCAAACCCCTTTGAATGGACACGACAGAAGTCAAGCAAATGCAAATTCGCCCAAGGCTGTGCCAGTAAACTTGTCGAAAGGATATTCCAGTCAGATAATGAGCTTATGTCGTGTGATTAGAAAAGGGCATCTCTATCATGTATATATCAGAACAGCAAGTCAGAAATCAGGATCTTACGTTATTTATTATATAAAAAGTTTCAAACGTGTTATGTGAAATTGTCATCTGAGACAAGGTAACTTGTTGGGTCTAGCCGAAACTTTAAAGAAATGAAACGATTGCTTGAGTTGACAATCTCATTCATTTGGGTCATTAGAAATTCTAGTGGCAATATAAAATTCAAAAGATACATTAAGAAAATAGATTTTGGCCAGTTACCAAGACTTTTTTCCGTGTTTTCGACTATCTTGTCAAAATTACTTCCCAAGACTTCGCTGAGATGTGTTTGTATTTAGTCTATTGATTTTTGTAAAAGATTTCGCGCCTTTTGCAAAGCGAATCTAATTACAAGGAACCATCAACTAAGTCTACGAATTCTAATAGTTAAGCGGAGAAGACTGATAAAATTGTACACACGTACATACTCATATGCATATAGGTATATATGTCTTAAGAGAGTGAGAAAGCGACAGAGATGGAAAGAGACTGACGGACTGATAAAGGGTAAGAAGGGCGAGAGAATACGTAAGTGAGTGTGTGTGGAAGGTAGATACAGACAGCGACACCAAGGGAGAATTTTGGAAAGTATGACTTTGATTTATAATAAACAGGAATGGAACGACAGACGATGGTAATAGTTTGAGAGTTAGAAAGAATTTAGATCATACTAGATGACCCCTAATCTGTTCGGTCCTGTTTTGACTGCAGTCCATGAAGATACTGATGCTTCTATTTAAAAAAGAAAGAAAGAATGTTCTTAATTTGTGATTAATGATATGGTGTTGTATATTATTCATTATTTAGGGCTGCATGTCATTTGAAGGAGCAATAGAGATGGCAATCAATACTTCGACAATAAATGCACACGCGTGCGTTGAAATCGTGGATAATTTCCTCATTCCATTCAAAGAAAATTGCTTTGGTGATGATGAAGTCATTTTTCAGCATGATAATTTGTCTCGTCACGAAGGAAAGGAGATTAAAGCTTTCATTGAGAAAAAAAAACACATAAAATCAATGACATGGCTAGCGAACAATCCGGATCTATATACAATTGAAAATTTATATTGGAAATTTATAATGGGGTCGATGAAAACGGTCTCTCAAACAAATATTTATAAACTGCTATTCGGGAAAGTTGAAACAACTTTGATTAAGAATATTACTTTAAATTAATAGGAATTCATCCCTGAAAAGATTAAGGCTGTTATGAATATTCTAGAAGCATGCAATAAGTAATTAATTCTAAATTTTTGTCAATAATTTCATGTTTTGTTTGTTTATTTTTATCTGTTATTAGTTTATTTACAGCTAAATATAAAACCAAGTTGTATATCCTTTGAGCGGGTTTATTCCACGCTTTATTAGTTTATTTACAGCTAAATATAAAACCAAGTTGTATATCCTTTGAGCGGGTTTATTCCACGCTTTATTAGTTTATTTACAGCTAAATATAAAACCAAGTTGTATATCCTTTGAGCGGGTTTATTCCACGCTTTATTAGTTTATTTACAGCTAAATATAAAACCAAGTTGTATATCCTTTGAGCGGGTTTATTCCACGCTTTATTAGTTTATTTACAGCTAAATATAAAACCAAGTTGTATATCCTTTGAGCGGGTTTATTCCACGCTTTATTAGTTTATTTACAGCTAAATATAAAACCAAGTTGTATATCCTTTGAGCGGGTTTATTCCACGCTTTATTAGTTTATTTACAGCTAAATATAAAACCAAGTTGTATATCCTTTGAGCGGGTTTATTCCACGCTTTATTAGTTTATTTACAGCTAAATATAAAACCAAGTTGTATATCCTTTGAGCGGGTTTATTCCACGCTTTATTAGTTTATTTACAGCTAAATATAAAACCAAGTTGTATATCCTTTGAGCGGGTTTATTCCACGCTTTATTAGTTTATTTACAGCTAAATATAAAACCAAGTTGTATATCCTTTGAGCGGGTTTATTCCACGCTTTATTAGTTTATTTACAGCTAAATATAAAACCAAGTTGTATATCCTTTGAGCGGGTTTATTCCACGCTTTATTAGTTTATTTACAGCTAAATATAAAACCAAGTTGTATATCCTTTGAGCGGGTTTATTCCACGCTTTATTAGTTTATTTACAGCTAAATATAAAACCAAGTTGTATATCCTTTGAGCGGGTTTATTCCACGCTTTATTAGTTTATTTACAGCTAAATATAAAACCAAGTTGTATATCCTTTGAGCGGGTTTATTCCACGCTTTATTAGTTTATTTACAGCTAAATATAAAACCAAGTTGTATATCCTTTGAGCGGGTTTATTCCACACTTATAACCAGGAATAGTAAATGGTGACAGCTAAGCACCGAGGGGACTGCCGTCTAGTGTTTTTCCCAGGTAAACTGAGGGAAGCTGAAGATTCGATGTAGTAACTATTGAAAAGGGAGCCTCCTGGTCGCCCTCGACTACGGTCGCCAACTTTACCTACTTATGTAACTGTGATGATCAAAAATTTCTCATGGACGACCTCATCTTTTAATTTCTA
The DNA here is from genome assembly GCA_963585895.1 of Sepioteuthis lessoniana. Classification (NCBI taxonomy): domain Eukaryota; kingdom Metazoa; phylum Mollusca; class Cephalopoda; order Myopsida; family Loliginidae; genus Sepioteuthis; species Sepioteuthis lessoniana. Next base: position 19,796,331 of record OY757910.1, on the reverse strand, counting down.
CCAAAGATTTTCAAATGGGTTTAGATCTTAACTGTTTGCTGGCTATGTCATTGATTTTAACAGCCTTTCCTCAAGAAAAGGTTTCATTCCTTTTACTCTGTGATCATATTTACCAACCCCTCCGCTCGGGCAGGATATGACACAAGGTCAATTTTTAAGCGGAGTTTAACAGGTTTGAATTCAGAGTTTTCCTTCTCCTAGACTAGTTGCCTCACCAAGGCTGAAGAACCTAGTCTGCCCTACTATTTACCCATAACTGGAGGGAGAATATTTGGATTCATACCTTTCCCAAGGGTATTAGTGCTATGTGAAATGCAATCAGTCAGGTCCAGGATTTGAACTCGTGTCGCCGTGATAAGAAGCATTATGATTCGAAAAAATACATCATAGTAACCGAACGAATTTTTTATCCATAGAATGAAATAATTATCATGGATTTCAATGTACGCATGTACATTGATTGTTGAGGTAATAATTGCTATCTCCCTTTTTTATGGAGGTGCCCGTGGTGTAATAGTTATCGTCGCAGGAAATGGACACGGTGACACGAGTTCAAATCCTGGACCAGGCTAATTGCATTTTCACATAGCACTAATACACTTGGGAAAGGTATGAATCCAATTATTCTCCCTCCAGCTATGGGTAAATAGTAGGGCAGACTAGGTTCTTCAGCCTTGGTTAGGCAACTAGTCCAGAAAAAGGAAAACTCTGAATTCAAACCTGTTAAACTCCGCTTAAAAATTGACCTTGTGTCATATCCTGCCCGAGCGGAGGGGTTGGTAAAAATGGATTGCTATCTCCCTTTGATCCTTTAAATGACATACAATCTCATATCATGAATAATTTGGAGGGTTCACTTGTTTTCTTAAAGTGTTGTATACCGTCATACAAATATAAGCAGAAACACAATCAAACATAATATACGAAATTCAATGAACAAACGAACACACTTCTTTATAAAAATATAATCTCTCACACTTAATTCTTGAAAGGCTGATGTTGATTGTGTGTGAGAGATGAGCTGGAGACGGAGACAGACTGCTATATTGACCCCAAGTTCTTCTTCGGCCATAGCAGCACTTCTTTCCCATCTTGTTTGGGTTGCTCAACCGTGGGTCACTGTGGGCCTCAAGCCCTCAGCCTGCAAGCTGATTCTCACGCTGGCATCCTATCTCCAACTGACTCGAGCCGCCCCGGACACCTGGTTATATTATTGTCTCACGTTCACTTTCTTCCACTGTTCTTCTGCTCATTTATCTATGTGCATCTCTTGATTGACGGCTCGGTCTAGTGTCAATATATAACAAAAACGGTCATCTCTATATATTTCTTTTGAACGGCACCAGTTAAAAGTTCCAACATCATTGCCATGGCCAATGATGATTATTTATCAGTCACTGAATTTCACTTTGTTTCTATTTAGTCCAATTTAGGAGTAGTGACTGATAACAGACACAACAAGGGTCTATTTCCTTTTGCTTTTCTCTTTTAAGCAGAAGAATGTTGCTTATTTCGAAATGTAGCAAATGCAATTCAATCATTATTCAAGGTGTTTTTAAAAATTTTGATATCATTTTGAGATGTGTAGTTTTTCAGAATGATGATATAATTTCCAAATCAATTAACTTGACCAATTCTTGTTCGATTGACCTCAAAATTCAACAGAATGTGTAAAAACAACTCGAATTTCTTTGTCTAATGGCATTTCTTTGTATGAAAAGACAAAGATATTAATCAGGGAATTTTGAGTCGTTTCTACACAAGTTGTTAAAAATTTGAGATCATTCGGACGAGAACTGGTCAAGTGATAAAATTACAAAATGATTACAAATTTTTTCTTAAAAACCCTGTATAACTTTGATGATTTCAGATGCAAACTGACTGTCATTGGTTCCAAAAAACTGAAACCATTCGTGTACGCATAGCTAAAATATCATACATATTAAGAATATGAACTGATAGAAATTGCCAAATCCGTCATTTTTTCTGCAATTATCATTTTTTATTCTTTTGATTTACCAATAGAAAATTGCGGTTTTACAAGAGGTAATAATTGTATGAAAAACATTTATCAATTACTTGAAACCTCATTTTTATCCCTTAAAATATTCGGACTATTCACCTCGTCTTCATTGTTACAGATTGCAAGTTCGCACCCAACTACAAGTAAGAAAAACAAAGAATACTTACGATAGCTTAACACTTGTCCTGGTTAACAGAATTTGAACAATCGACCTGCGTTGATTAAATAAAGGGTTCAGTTCGAGGTTCTGTGCAGGTTACCCAGTTCGACATGAAATACATGAAGAAAGTCGAACGACATATCGGCTGAAACGTTGAGAGTATAATAATGAAGATGATGTCAATAGTCCGAATATTTTAAGGGATTAAAGTGATTAAGTGATTAAGTTTCATCCCTAAAACCTCATTGTTAGCAAGAAAAGACTGACTTCGGTACTAAATAACCCAACGAGGGTTGATATACCATATAACCAACGATGCTTCAAAAACTCTTCTTATAAAAACATTTAAGTTAAAGTAATGCTTTTAGTCATCCGTTTAACGTATCTATCTGTTTATAAGAGTCAGTCAAAATCTTTTAAATATTTTGGTACATGCAAATTTGCGGTGCGTATATTATGTGACCAAAACAGTTCAATCCGTTGGTCTGGTACCTATTATATATATTTACCAATCCCTCCGCTCGAGAACGATATGACACAAGGTCAATTTTTAAGCGGAGTTTAACAGGTTTGAATTCGGAGTTTTCCTTCTCCAAGACTAGTTGTCTCACCAAGGATGAAAAACCTAGTCTGTCCTACTATTTACCCATTGCTGGAGGGAGAATAATTGGATTCATACCTTTCCCAAGGGAATTAGTGCTATGTGAAATGCAATCAGCCTCGTCCAGGATTTGAACTCGTGTCGCCGTGTATATTTCCCACGACGATAACCATTACACCATGGGCACCTCTGGCACCTATTATAGTTTGTAGAACCCTGGTCAAAGAATAATAATTATTTATTGTATCCCCATATACTATAATGATAGTTTTTACATAATTGTCCTTCTTGTACTTTTTTTTTAAATCCTGAATACGCCTGGCATGACATCGATTGAAGTATCATAATACAGAAAAAAAAAGTTGGGACATAATCGTAAGTTCGAATTCTAGTCGTGCTATTGCATTCACTTTCAAACTATCTTTGGAAAAGGTATGAACCCCCTTATCCCCCACCCCGCGTGCAATGAGTTAAATAGTAACAATGGTGTTCTTCGACATTGATAGCTTGCCCAGTCGACTGGGGCTGTAGAATACACCGACTGCTTCTCTGCAGAGGGATAAGACCCCCCCCCAACGAGTGTCCTAGATATGACACTAAACAATCTGATGGTGAGGTTCCAGCACTGCTGGAGCCTTGGGGAATGCGGAGTACCCGTTCATTGCCATCGCTCCCAGGTCCACTTTGGCCTAGGGTGGTAGCACATGATAGGGCCCTATCTATGGGTTAAATAGAACTAACAGCATACGTATGCTAAACTGAATTGTTTGAGTAAACTAAATAGCTTGAATTAGAAATGTTTTTGACAATTAAACTGTACTTACATTTAAACTGCGTGCCTATGCTTAACTGAATAATTTAAAATAGAACTATTTTTCGACATTAAAACTGTATTTACACTTAACTGAATTGTTACATATAACTGCTTGAATAGTTTGAAATAGAAATGTTTTTGACAATTAAACTGTGTACTTATGCTAAACTTAATTGTTTTAAATAGAACAGATTATTTACATATAAGTGGATTTGGCGTTAAATAACCTACAAAGGTTGATATGCCGTAAAACCCAACAAACAAACAAACAGACATTGACAGCTTTGGCATTAGATAACCCACGAAGGTTGATATACAATTAAACAAAAATAAAACAACCAAAAAAATTTTAACATTTCTATGAGAGTTCCTTTATGCTATTTATGGTTTTAAAATCTCCACCAATTCACCTTCCCTCTCAACACATTATTGGAATCTTTCTTAGCTGGTCTCTGTAATATCAATTCTGCTTTTCCCTTCATTGTTCTTTTCTGTCTTTGTAAATACGGCTTCAGTGTTGATGCTTTTGGAACACATATTTCTGTTCCCCAGTTGGTGGGGCTTAGAATACTTTGGTTGTATGTCCTTCAGACCTGTAAGATTTCCCCAGGTGTATTTTGAGTGTGACATTAAATTGCATCTACAGGTAGAGTCCCAGTTCTGGAACCCTGGGAAGTGTAGAGTATCCTTTCATTGTCATGACTCCTATATCGACTCTGACCCGAAGTGTTCATGTTCCATCAAAGGGTCTATCCAGATCTGTTTGAAAGTTATTTGTGTTAGATTGGAATACTTGATATCATATAACCGTGAACCAAAAACGTAAGAAATGACACAAAAAAGCAAATATAAATGAAATATGCACAAATTATTTGTATTTGGTAGGAATACTTGATATCGTATAACCGTAAACTAAAAATGTAAGAAATGACACAAAATAAAAGCAAATATAAACGAACAATGTACAAATTATTGGTATTTGATAGGAATACTTGATATCACATAACCGTGTACCAGAAACTTTAGAAACTGTACAAAAAGTCATATATAAACGAACAATGTACAAATTCTTTGTATTAGATAGTAATACTTGATATCATATAACCGTATATTAAAAACACAAAAATGACACAAAAAAGGCAAATATAAATGTAAAATGTACCAATTGTTTGTATTAAATAGGAATACTTGATATCATATAACCGTGTACCAAAAACGTAAGAAATGACCAAAAAAATAAAAAATATAAACGTACGATTTACGTAATTCCCTTACTTCTTAGCATAAAATAACCCTAGACAGGTTGTCATACCGTTAAAATCAATCAATCACATATTTCTGTGCTTGTGAATGATTGAAAAACGTTAATAATCAAATAAAATTCCTTTCAAAATGGTGTCTCTCGTTCGAATTAGGCCTTTTGGGGCACAAAATTGTAAATTTTTATCTTAAGTCACCTGAATACAATTTACCAAAATGCAATACCTATTCCTCACACCCAAGCTTATAAAAATGTGGAATATAGAAACAGAATAAGCTTGAAATCCACTACTAGTACTCCTGTTATGCAACGGATGACAGCTGTGGTGGGTAATGACGTAAGGATGACCTCAGTGTCTCCGAGTGTAAAACAAAATGAAGCGAAAATGTCTCTGAAAGACGCCAACCAAGTTGTCAAGTATGCAGTGTGCTCGCGTCCGAAAACTGGGCGTGACTGATGGAAATCAGATCACGTGATAGGCGGAGTTTCAGGTGATATTGGCTGGAAAAGTCAAGGAAGAAATGACTTTCAGCTGATTGAGTCACGTGTGTCCTGAACTGATGAAAGATTTGAGAAGAGAAGTTCAGTAAATTGATTTTCTGAAACCAACTGCATAAAAAAAACCTCACCCTAAAAACTGACCTAAAATCTCTGAAAAAAAGGTTTATAAATTATTACAAAACACGTTTCACGACCCCAGGGTCCTACTCAGGTATAAGCGCCAGCAAGCCGCAGTTCAACCGACTAACGTAACTTGGATTATACAACGGTGATTCTTTTTTCCAGTAATCTAGATATCAAGATATTTAACAAGACATATTTACTAAGAAAAAGATCTTTTGTCCAGTCGGTTGGGGGGGGGCTGTAGGATACACCAACTGCTTCTCATTACCCACCACAGCTGATAAGACCTCCCCCCTTCCAACGAGTCTCCTGCATATGACACTAAACAATCTAATGGGAAAGTTCCAGTAAAGCTGCAGTTTAGGGGAATGTGGAGTACTCCTTCATTGCCATCACTCCCAGGTTCACTCTAGCCCGGTGTGGTAACACCTAGTAGAACCCTATCTATGGGTCAAACAGAAATAAATTATGTATTTATGCTAAACTGAATTGGTCAAAATAGAACTGTTTTTAGATTGAAACTGTGTACTTATACTAAACTGAACTGCTTGAAATAGAACCGTTATAATATTTGTTGGACTGTACCACTTCAGTTAACTCTATTTCTCTGTGTATCTCTTCCTTACCACGATACAACAAAAAAAAACAACAATAAGACTAAATGTAACATTATTGACGCTTGTATGGTTGTTTATAAACTTAGCTATATGTACGTGCATATGTGTAAACATATGAGTAAGTATGAGTACATGTATGTATGTATGTATGTATGTATGGACATGCGGATGTATTCATATGTGTAAGGTGGTGAGTTGACCATAGTTATGTATATACGTAAATGTATATATGTGTGTGTCCATATTGGGACAGAGACATATTGTGTGTGTGTGTGTGTGTGTGTGTGTGTGTGTGTGTGTGTGTGACCGTATGCATTTTGTGTGGGAACTATTAATTTAGCCCAGCGAGTATAAGTAGTGATGGTCAGATAAGTTGAAGCCGTGACTTAAAAGAGCTTCACTTTTATTGTCACACCTTTTAGGATCGCCTGGAGACATACAGTCAAGCAATATCTTTATGTCCAGTGTATAGGTGGCCAACAATCTGAAAGTAAGAAATATTCACCCATGAATATATACAAGCAAAGTCAGTCTGCTCGACAGAAGAGAAATAGACGGAGATAGACTCAGATTTGGACCAGAGAAAGACAGATAGACATAGACAGAGAAATTTTGCCCGGAGGATCCGCCGAAGAAAAAAGCGATGTCAAGTCTGAAAACCAAGCAGTCAGTTTTAGTTAAGGGAATTTCGTCAGTCGTCAACGTAGTGAAAGAGAGGAGTCTACATCCCATCATTTTGCGAAGTGTTAACATATATTCAAGCTTTTTGTTTTCTCCTTTTTTGCCATTGTGGACCCGTCCCGGATTCATGCACTCCGATCCAAATCTGTGATATGACATGGGGTGAGATTGTCAGATGAAGTGCATAGGGTCACGGACGGAATTCCGACAAAACCAAAAACTATTAAAAGTGTAAATAAAAAAAATTACTCTAAGATTTCAGACAACTTGAGACTATTACAAAAGTTAAATAGTTCTCATTACAAAGTTAGGGAGATCTGAAAGTAATATCTCCTATTAATCTCAACAAAAACCTAGATACAGGAAGCACACCATTGGTTTAATTGATTGGTTTGGTTTCTTGGCATATCAACCTCAGAAGGTTATTTAATGCCAAAGCCATTCTCCAAGAAGAACAGTAGTGGTGCTATTTAACTCATAGCTGGGAGGATTAGGGGGCTCATACCTTTCCCAAGGGTATATGCCCCGAAAGTGAACGTAATAGCGCGACTGGAGTACGAACTCGCTTATTACGATTCCACAGTCCATCGCTTTACCCATTACACCACAAGGACCCCCACCGCACACCATTGGAAAGAGGATCTTTTCCGCTACAAAGTACTATTTTCCACAATAGTCGCAATGGTTATTTTCAGGAATATAAATATTTAAAAACAAAAATAATTTTCGAAAATCAACTCATTTACAAAGAAAAGATTTTGATGAAGACTTTGAATTTCTAAACATGCAAAAGTGATCGGTTATCGGTTAAAAATATTATAATTCCTAGATAATATAATTTATATATTCCTTGAAAAAGGACATTAAATTTACAGTGTTTCGGCCCAGAAAACATAAAATACATAAAAAGATCTTTGTTTAATCAATTGCCTTTACTCTTGCAATTTGAGCACAAATATTTTAATATCAACTTCTACGACAAAAATACTTTGATTAACTCTAGTGTTTTTACTTACATATTTGTATTGCAGATTTTAAAAGAAATTTTAGAAAATATTCATTTCATTGTCACGAGGAATAGTCTTAGTCGGTACTTTCTTTATACTCATCTCTTTCAAGTGAATTATAAAATTGAACTAGAATACCTAAAATATCCATTTTCTTTAGACTCTTGTCCGCAATAAATAAATTATAAATATTTGCTATCTAGTGGATTCATTTTGTCAGACAAAATTTGAGTGAATCAAATCCTTCGGTTAAATCGACGGTTAATCAAAAGAAAGACTTAGGCAAAGTTCAGCCAAATCATCAGTTTTGCTTTTTTCGTAGAGTGTGTATTGTTATCAGGCGTCGAGCTAGCTGTGTTATGGATTCTAGAATAACCACAACCGTCACATTCTGTCACCGGATTGAAAGAGAGGGAAATACGTGGTGTATTCAATAAGGTCCAGACTTTTTTGTACAGGCATTTAAAATTGTCGTAGACTATTGAAAATTCAGTATGTTATTGCTATACATCTTATGAGATGACTGACCTATTTTTATGATTTCAGGTTCAAATCAACAGCTACAGAATGAATTGGAATAAACCCTACTAAAGCTTGATTGTCACAGCTAGGGAATTTCAAAAATGCAATCTGGACGTGACGACACTTTAGAAGAACGATATGTAATAAAATTCTGTTTTAAACTTGGAAAAAATGCTGCCATAGAAACGTATGGAATGCTTCAGACTGCTTTTGAACCATCTTGCATGAATCGAGCAACAGTTTTTGAGTGGCATAAGAGATTCAAGGAAGGCAGGGAGTCTGTGAGGGATGATGACAGGTGTGGGAGGAGAAAGGAAGTCAATACACCAGAGTTGATTGGCCAAAGGTTTAGGGTTAGGGTTACTATGTTGAGGTTTTAAGGGAGTTCAGGAAGAGATTCCGTCGGAAAAGGCCAGTACTCTTCAAATCGGCTCAGTGGCATTTCCACCAGGACAATGCACCAGTCCACAACTCCATCGTTGTCACAGACTATTTGACGAAGATGGGCATCAAGACAGTTCCTCAGCCTCCCTATAGTCCAGATCTTGTTCCCTGTGACGTTTGCTTATTCCCTAAGCTCACAGGCTGTCGTTATGAGACAATTGAGGAGATGAAAGAGGCTGTGACAAAGGTCATTGACACGCTCACACAAGAGGACTTCAATGGGGCCTTCCAGAAATTATTAGAACAGTACAACAAGTGCATTGCAGCATGAGGAGATTAGTTCGAAGGGGACTAGAGTTTCATGTGTGTACTATCAAAAAAGTGGCCATACGAAAAAAGTCTAGAAACTTATTTAATGATCCTCGAATATTCGTTTTGTCAAGAGCCTTCAACAAGAATATTCTAATGTTAAGAGAGTTCAAACTGGCATGAGCCGGTAACTGTATTTGAACTTTATTTTTTACTTGATTTTATTTTATCATATTTCTTTTTGGTCAATATTCACCGTATTGGTATGATGAGCAAGAAACGTTAGTCTATTCACGAAACGAGATCAACTTTAATTTGTTCCATGCTGAAAGCTAACACAAACATCTCAAGAAGCAGAATATCGTTTCAGGAATTTTCACTGGTACATCATATTTATGAACATTATACATTCGTTGAAAGTGAAAGAGTTTTCGTTTTGTGACATTTTTATACAAATAAACTCGCATAGAAATACATGTCTGTGGATATAAGTGTAGACAAGTGGCATTTTTATATCAGCGCTAATAATTTTGCATTGAAACATCAATAATATATATATATATATATATATATATATATATATATATATATATATATATATAGGTATATTTATATGTGCTCGTTTTGGGTTTTTTTCATATTGCTTAAATGCTATGTTTTTAATACAAATGAGAGTGAGACAATGAACATCTGTCACGTTGCTGAATTATTTTAATGGCGTTTACGAGTGAAAAATAATGAACACTAATCCAGAAAATAAGAATAAAAATTCTTCTTTTTTTTTCTAAATTTAATGTCAAGATTTGTTGGCAAATTAATAATTTACTTATTATTCTTGCTTGCTTTTACGTTTTATTTTTGTGTTTTTGTTTTACTTTGCTTTGGGTTTTTTTTGGGGGGGTGTTTTTTTACTTTTGCTTATTTGTTTTGTTTTGTCTTTTTTTGTTTTTGTTGTTGTTTTGGGGGGGGGGTCTTTTTTGTTTTTTAGCCCATTTTGCCAATACAAATGTTTTCAAATATTTAAAAGATTAATTTTCCTATTTTGTGTTCTCGTATCATTTTCTGGACATAATGTCTGTTCCTAATTAGCCAAAATCACAATAAGGTGGAAATTTTATATTAAAAGTTCGGACTTAACAACATCTACTTCCATTGAAGTTCAGTGTCAGTAGATGATGCAAGTGAATTACGAAAAATAAATTTAAAAGAGGAAAAATCCCAGTCAAAATTAATATTTTTTCAACATGGATTTAACGGTAAAAGTGGGTAAAATAAGATTCAGCAAACATGTAGCCATCAGATTAGAGACAAAGTAGAGGATGAGTTATAGATGTGTTATGGACTTCTGCAATACTGTTGACTCTTTTAGTGTTTGGTTTAGTTATTTAATTGCATATGAACCTTCGTGTGCTATTTTAAACCTTCTAAAAGAACGGTAGCCCTACTATTTAACCTATAGTTAGAAGAATAAGAGGATTCATACCTTTCCCAAGGGTATTAGTCCAAAAGTGAACGTAATAGCACGACAGGAGTTTGAACTCGATTACTACAATGTTACAGTCCGCCAGGTTAACCACTACGCCATGAAGACTCTTTCACGGATCCAGGTGGAGAAAATGATGATTGATTTTACCACAAACCATCAGTACGTCATTTTGTAAGTTTCTTTAACTCTTCCAACATAAAATTCAGTTAAATTAGAAAAGGAATAAAGAAAAGATCATTCTCTTCTTGGTTACACCCAGAACTTTTCAGCAAACCTTCCTAATTTGTCACTACATTGCTTTAAAAGGGTCTATGCATTGGAAAATTATATCTATTTCAAGTCAAACTTTTCAAAAAATCTCTTAAATGGTTTAGTTTGGTTTGATTAAATGATTAAAAAAAAACTTGAAAGGATCTTAATAAAATTATATAGACAAAATGCGTCTTTATTATTTAATCAAACATGTTTAAATGAAAGACTGCTCCCCGACTACACACACACACACACACACACACTCAGATAGATAGATAGATAGATAAGCAGATGAAATGAGACTGACATAGATAAATAGATAGATAGATAGGTAGATCAAATACATTCTTACACGACATATAACATGGAGGATTTCAAAACGATCTGTATATATAAAAACTTACCTATCTCTACGTATTTTGTAATTGTCTTTAATTGGAATCATTTTGAGATGAGGCTTCTTAATCTGAGAATTAATTTTTTTTTTTATTTATTGCGGACTTTTTTCCTCATCTTGGTACGTTTTTTTTTTTTGTGAAAAAGCAAAAAACTACCAAGATGAGGACAAAAAGTTCGCAATAGATTAAAAAAAAATTAATTCTCTTCGTATTTCTTTAGAAGACGGGAGGATTTTTCTTGTCTCTTAAAAAATCCAACATTTTCAAATATCATTCCACTTGCCAAATACATAATTAATACTTTTAAATAAGGAACGATAGATGCACGTTTGTACTTTTTCGTTGTATACATTTTATTTGCTCCTGTTATCTTGACAAGCATCCATGGTTGTGTGAACAATTCTCAAATTACCATAGTCCTCATGAAGGTTATTAAAACCGAAACGTTTAACATTTATTTACATCACAATCATCATCATCATCATCATGTCGTGCCGCCAGCATGGATATCCCTGACCCTCTCTCGCCACTTCTCCCTATCATTCATCGCTTTTGCCTGGTCTTCAGGGTTACATCCCGTATCCTCACATAGCTGCTGTATGTATGTTCGAGCTGGTCGTCCTGCTTTTGCTTGGCCATATGTGGGGGTCCATAGGAGTACATCACTAATGAGCTCGTCCTTGCTTCTCCAATCACAATAATTTCATATAATATGGATTATTCTGTTTTTCTACTTTCTTTATAGAAATGACTACAATCAAATACATACATACATACATACATAAGAAAAGACTGAGATAGATAGATAGATAGATAGATAGATAGATAGATAGATAGATAGATATGGTAAGTTGCAGCGTATAAGTCGACCTGGCATGTAACTCGACCACAAAATGTTTCGTTCAAAGTTCTTAGTTTACATGTTAGTGTACAATAAAGAGGTGTACAGTAATTGTAGTAAAATTTACTTCTTTGAAATAAAGAAAAACAAAAAAAAATACAGATAGTGATGTACAAATGCTAAGTAATTTTCTTTGTATAATTTTATGAAGCAAACAAAATAAAAGAGAAGAAAGAAGTAGATAAATAAAGTGAAGAATGAATAAATAAAAGCTCTATCATCCGAGCCAAATTTTCAAATAAGTTCAATGCACTATAGAGAAGCTTTTCTAAGCTCCACTTTTGAACGAGCTATTTCTGATAAACTCGTAAATAAACAATTAGGGAACGTAAACATTTTCCAAGGAGATTCACTGTCACCCCTACTATTCATAATTGCTATGATGCCACTAAGCCACATACTCAGAAAATGCACAGCCAGATACAAACTTAGTAGATTGCAAGATCAACCACCTAATGTACATGGATGACATAAAACTATTTGCAAAAAAGGAAAAAGAACTGGAAACCCTAATACACACAGTTAGAATATACAGTTAAGCCATAGGGATGGAATTTGGCATTGAAAAATGTGCTCTGCTCGTCATGAAAAGTGGCAAATGACATCTAACTGACGGAATAGAACTACCAAATCAAGACAAGATCAGAACGCTCGCAGAAAATATGACCTCGAAATGAAAAACAAAATTCAAAAAGAATATCTCAGGAGAACTAGAAAACTACTTGAGACAAAGCTCTCCAGTAGAAACCTTATCAAACGAATAAATACTTCGCCTGTACCCCTCGTTAGATACTCGGGACCCTTTCTCAAGTGGACCAGAGAGGAACTTAGACAAATGGACCAAAGAACTGGAAAACTAATGACCATGCACAAGGCATTGCATCCCAGAGACGACGTTGACCGACTATATGTACCAAGAAAAGAGGTGGGAAGAGGACTTGCCAGCATCGAAGACAGCGTTGATACATCCAATACAATATATTAATAACTAGATCACGGTTATATGGTTTGGAGTTTTTCCTATCAAATACAAATAATTCGTACTCAAGTATATGCTTCGAAGTATTCCAATCAAATACAAATAATTTTCATTAAAATTTTCATTAATGCTTTCAATTATTCCTACCTAATATCAATAATTTGTTCTCGGTAATATGGTTTCCAATATTCTTCTCTAATACTAATAATTTGTATGATTACACGATTTCAAATATTCCTAATATTATTAGTTTGTACACAAATATATGGTTTCAAGTATTTTTTTTTAATACTAATAATTTATATGCAATTTTATGCTTGCAAGAACTTCCAAGAATAATAATCATATAGTTCCAAGTAACCCTACCAAATTCTAATAATTTGTACTCAATTATATGGTTTCAAGTATTCCAATGTAATGTCAATAAATTTTAGTCAATTCTATGATTTCAACTATTCCAATTTGATAATTATGATCTATACCCAGTGATATAGTTTTAAGTATTTCTATCTAATCCTAATAATTCATACTCAATTATATGGTTTCAAGTATTCTTATGTAATATCAATAGAATGTAGTCAATTCTATGATTTCAACTATTCCAATTTGATAATAATAATTTATACACAGTTATATGGTTCCAAGTATTCCTATCTAATATTAAATATCGGCATACAATTATATGCTTTTAAGAATTCCAAACGCTAATATTTTGTATTTACCCTATGATTTCAAGTATTCCTTTCAAACACAAACAATTTGTATATAATACTTGCAATTTGTAATCAAATCCATGATTTCACCTATCCCTATCTGATAATAATAGTAATTTGTACTCAGTTATAAGGTTTCAAGCATTTCTATCTAATATTAATAATATGTCCTTACTTAAGATGTTTTATGTGTTTCCATCAAATATTGATAATATTTTACATTTAAATGAAGACCTGGGCACAACTAAGTAACTTTTATACGATTATGTCAAGAGTGCTTTAAAGACGTCGACATTTTTTCTAGATGATTCAGACCCAGTTGTCAATTCTTTTTTGTTCAACAAATTTTGGTAAAATATAACATTGTCCAGGTGCAGTATCCTCCATACACCCAAGATCTAGCGTTGTGTTACTTTTTATTACTTTCCTGAACTGAAAATTTATCTCATGAGAAACATTTCAGAACGTGGAAGCAATTTAAAGAGATTTATACCTTATTAGAAGAGAAGTTTCGGAGATGCTTCGACTCAAGGAAAACTCACTGGAAATATCGTACCGATAGCTGACGAAGCTGTTTTGAAAAAGAAAATAAACGTTTCCTTCAGTCTTGATCCTTTTTTGAACACACCTCTTAAACCTCCTAAATTTTAATTCTGCGTTATAACACCGAAGCTACATCGACTCGGATGAGAATGACAAAAAGAGGAAAGGACGACTTGCTGTTTCGTCGGCTGTTCGTGAGATTTTGTATTCTACTAAAGTTATGTTCTCGTCTGCTGCTATTGACGTTGACGTTGCAGTTTAAGCTTCGGATGTAGATTTACATTTCATCCTGGCTGTTTCTTAACGAACACTTTCCGCTTAGAAACTGGTGTTAGGATAAGATTAAATGGATATCTCAAAGCACTACTTGACTGCAATACAAAGACGAAAATGTGTCATCCAGACAGGATTACAACAAAACACATGCAAAGTACATGATTATGAATTTACATACCTGTCCATCTCTATATGTTTATATACGTGTGGAGAGCAAATTAACAAATATCTGTATATATATGTATATACTGATATAAAAAGGTATGCATGCATGTACTATCTATTTGTAAACACACACACTCAATAATACACTCACACGTATACACATACCCACACATAGATAGATAGATAGATTGTAGGATATATATGAAGAGATTAAGATAGATAGATAGATAGATTCTAGGATATACATGAAGAGATTAGGATAGATAGATAGATAGATAGATAGATAGATTCTAGGATACATATTAAGAGATTAAGATAGATAGATAGATAGATAGATAGATAGATAGATAGATAGATTCTAGGATATACATGAAGAGATTAAGATAGATAGATAGATAGATTCTAGGATACATATTAAGAGATTAGGATAGATAGACAGATAGATAGATAGATAGATTTTCTCACTCAACCGACAAGGACTTATGGACTTAGAGTTGTATGCATAATGCATTGGGTAATAACAAACGCATCTTGTTTTGAATAAAATCGTTTCGTGTTTGTCTTTAGGATGAGATTTTGTTACCAAAACATTTCCGGGTCCTCCGTGGAACGAACTAATTGCATTTCGTTTTAACTGCAGCTGTGTTTGACTGAAATTTTATTTTGCTGATTAAACGTCGTTGCAATGCGAGGGATGATGACAAAGAAAGCAAAGTTTGTTTCCTTTACAACGTCTCTTGAATCATGATAGATTCATTAAGAAGAATGATTGCATTTTGAGAAGTCGTAAAGGATTGTTTTAAACTTTATACTGTTTAATAATAATAATAATAATAATAATAGTGATTGGTTCTTTTTGGTACAGTCACCAAAGGATTATTAAAAGGACTGGAGGACTTGGAGGTTAGAGGACGTGTGGTGACTATCTAAACTACAGCATTATTGAGAACGGTCAGATACTGAGAAGAGTCCTGGAGACTTGAGGAGACTTGCTGTCACTCAAATTTCAGTGAAGGACCATCAGCTAACGCTGATGTGAAAAACTCTCAAGGTGTATATAATAATAATAATAATAATAATAATAATAATAATAATAATAATAGTGATTAAAGGGACTGGAGGACTTGGAGGTTGCAGGACGAGTGGGGATCATCCAAACTACAGTACAATTGAGAACGACCAAAATGCTGATAAGAGTCCTGGAGACTTGAAGAGACTTGCTGTCACTCAGCCTCTAGTAAAAGACCATCAGCTAAAACTGATGTGAAAAATTGAATGACTAAGCAATAATAATAATAATAATAATACGAGGTTCGGTTGGGTAAAAAAGAAAAACAAGTCTTGCAATTTTGTCAGTAAGAATTTTGACGGTAGACAAGTATTTGAAGGCGGAAAACGTCTTGTTCGAAATATTTCCTCTAGAAAATTGCAGGTCTCTAAAAGTTGAAAAAAAACTTACGGTTCAAGATTTAAATTCTGTTGCAAAATTCAATTCTTAAGTCGGCAATTCTATACACGAGTAAATTCTATATTCAAGATATTTAATACAAGAAGCTTTCGTTTTTCTTTTCTAATAAGATTGGTTATGGTTATTTCCCAGAATTCCACCCCCGACCATTTACATATCATTTTTACTAAATGAAAATGGAGCAAAAAAAAAAGCCTTCCAACAAAGAATCGAAAATAATGACAAATAATGAAAATAAAAGCATTATAATATGAATCAGAACCAGTAAACTTTCAATATATTATTCTATGAACGAATATATGTGTCAAATAAATAAAGATTAGAATTTGTTGCTCAAATATCATCATCATCATGTCGCGCCACCAGCGTGGATTTCCCTGACCCTCTCCCGCCACCCTTCTCTATCGTCTATTGCTTCCGGTAGGTCTTCAAGGCTACATCCTGTATCGGCACAGAGCTGTTGTGTGTAGGTTCTAGCTGGTCATTCTGCATTTGCTCATTCATGTGAAAATGTCCACATGAGTATGTCACTTATGAGCTCGTCCCTCCTTCTCCAGCAGTGTCCTGTATATCTGGTTCGTCTAACTTGGATAGTTTTCGTGATGAGTGGTAAGTGGCCGTACAGCTGCTGCTTTGTGGGGTGGTGCCTTCTGGAACAAATCTAGCTCAAATATAACATTACCTTTAAATTCTGATTTTAGCTTTCACTCAAATATTCACTGAATAACAATTTCCTGTTTAATTCAATAATAAAACAGCTAATTTTCTTCTGAACAAAAAATAATAGTCCATAGTCTAGGGTGACCTGAAGGCTTCTTTTTCAATAGCTACTACACCGAGGTGTAGGGAAGGGCGCTACTCCTTTCCCTGGATTGCTCCACTGTATCCTTGATCCATCTCTTATAATGCGGAGTGCTAAGCAAGGAGGCATCAAATACCATTTTTTGAGTTTTTGATATAACTCGATCTGGAATTGAACCACGGATTCCCGGGCCATTGGGGAACACTCTAACCGCTAGGCCAATAGAACGGTTAAAATACTAGGTTTTTATTACTTTTAATGAAACATTATGCAATCAAAATGAATATTATTAGGTATGATTCATTGCAAAACTCTATAACTTGGAAACTCTGAGACCTAAAATAAATTTCCTCACTTCCGTTGGCAAAAATAAGATTATAGAAATATCTGTTAGTCATGTACTTCTTTTTGAACTGCAACACATTTATAATATTTGTTACAGTTTAAATATAACTGAGTTTGGTAAAAGGAATAATATATCCTTGTATTTTTGAGTTTCAGTATTATAATATCATGTAATGACCTCCAACCCGACCCTCACGTCATTGAGAAAGTAAATATGTTCGGAAATTCGCGTTGGTGTGATTGTCAGGGACAGGTTAAGAGTTCAATCTTCGCTGAGACAATCATGAAAAACATATGGGCGACCGTTGATTGGCTATAGGATTATATAATTAGAAAATTTATTTTTAGATTCGAAAACTTAGAAAGTCGTGTTCGTGACACGAAGAGAAAACTTCAGCTATTTCAGGGCACGTGTGTGTATTCGGCAATAACCCGGGATACCGGGGTTCAGTCCCAAGTCGAATCCAATCAAAGACGCAAAAAATAGTACTTGATGCCTCCTTACTTTACACTCAGCATTATAAGGTACGGATCAAGGGTAAAGTGGAGCAATTTAGCGAAAGGAGTAACACCTTCTCTACATCTCGGTGTATCAGCTATTGAAAAGAAGCCTTTGAGTCGCCTTCGACTACAGTCGCAAACTTATATATATATATATATATATATATATATATGGAGTGGTGAACATATGCATGTGTTTACCTAACACCTAAGCCACGAGAAAGATGAGACACGCGGTCCATTTTTTAGTTAATTATAACTGATTTGAATTCAGATTTTTTCTTCTTCTAGATCGGTTGTCATATCAAGGTTAACGAACATAATCGATCCTGCTATTTACTCATAGCTGGAGGGAGAATAGTCGGATTCATAACTTTCACAAGGATATTAGCACTATGTGAAATGCAAACAGTCTCGTCGAGGATTTGATTCAATCCCGGGTCACCGAGTCCATTTCCGAAAACGATCTCCGCTGAGCCACGCAGTTACATCTTAATATATATATATATATATATATATATATATATATATATATATATTATAACAATGTATGGTTGTCATTATCTCACTTGGTGGGTTTGTTTGTTGCTGGCAGACCAAATGCGGTATAATTTGTAAAGTGCACAGTATCTGTTATAGAGCTATTATCAGTTAATAATAATAATAATAGTAATAATAGTGATAATAATGATAATAGATATATTTGTATATATATATATATATATATATTATTTTTTGTATACATTTAAAAGGATGGATGTTTATCTGCAACCCAAGGTTTCATGCTTCTTATTACGACAATCATCCGGTAAGTATTACCCATCTATCTCTATCTATTGCCTGATGATTGTCGTAATAAGGCGGCATGAAACTTTAAGTCACAGATAAACACCCATGCTATTAAATATATATATATATAAACTAATATATATATATATATATATATATATATATATATATATATAAGTGCGTATGTATGTATGTGTGTTAATATAATTATATATGAGCGTATGTGGACATATGCAATGTATTCTTTGAATGTGAAGTGTAAAAACTCCTAAATCTTGAAATTGATTTTCTGTGTGTAAAACCAAGGGTCTCTTTATATTTCTGGTTGATATATATATATAGTCATCCACAGACAGATCTGTTTAGTTCTATCAGAACACATCAGTGTGGCTAGACATATTAGCTTCCCGTAACTGGGATCGAAACCCGGATGACTCAAACGCCAATCCAAAGCCTGTAACCCTCAGCCACGAGGAGCCAGTAGCGGCGAAGTAAATTTTAAACGGTTATGAATCACAATTACTATTATTTACATACATCCGTTTAACGGCTACAGAGACCTCAATTCATATATGAAGAGACTTACAATAAACGCTAGAGAACTCAACCCTACGGAGGTAGGGGAGTATATATCTCTCTCTCTATCTATCTATCTATATATATATATATATATATATATGCATGTGTGTGTGTTTTTGCGTACGTATGTGTGTGTTTTGATACATACATATTGTGTGTGTGTGTGTGTGTGTGTGTGTGTGTGTGTGTGTGTGTGTGTGTTAGTATACGGATACACGTGTGTCCTCCGAGTTTGTGTGTTTGTGTGTTTACAAACATATGCTCTGTAGACTTTGAATGGTAAGTGTAAAACCTGTGACCTCTTCTTGAAGATAATTTTCTATCTACAAAACCTGCGCCACTCAAGCGATATATATATATTTCTCCCTCTTAGGACTTCGTTTGAAATTAAATCAATATATTTTCATCTAAATCGTCCAAGCTGGAAACAGTTGTTAAAATGCATGCCAAATAAATATTTTTAACTAGATTATTGATCACTGCTTTCAAACAATAAAAAAGGGTTGTTTTTTCCTTCTTTTTTTTTTTTTTTTGAGACACGTCATTGTAAGAAAGAAAATCAAACGCACCACTTTTCAGATGTTATGCAAAAATTCTTTTTTTTTTTTACATTTCAAGTAAAATACGTTTGGTGTTTATCCAACCTTGCACCAGGCGAGACTTGACACAACGTCATTTTATAGTGGAGCGTCAAATACTAATCGATTGGTTTCGGTTTCTTCATTTAATAGCATATTAACCTTTGTAGGTTATTTAATACCAAAGCTACTCTCCTAGAAGAACAGTAGTGGTGCTATTTAACCCATAGCTGGAAGAATAAGGGGGTTCATACCTTTCCAAGGGTATTTGCCCGAAAGTGCACGTAATAGCACGACTGGAGTACGAACTCGCATTCTACGATTCCGCAGTCCATCGCTTTAACCATTACACCACGAGGACACCCCCAATACTAATCGAGGCTTATGAGCGGCTTTCCTAAAAAAAATGCTTGATCTTGTCGGTATTCCTTATTTTGGGGGCGAAAGTAAGATACATTTATCAGCAGAGATTGTTACAGGAATTCAATTTAAACGATGTAGAAACATGAATTAAAATATATAAAAAAGAAAATGGCTTGCTTCTTGCGAGTGTGTGTATGTGTGCGTGGACATGTATGTGTGTGTGTGTGTGCGTACGAACGCGCTTGTGTGTATGTTATATAAAAACTCTAAAATGCTTTTTTTTTTCTCCGTGGCCAGTATCGCTTAGAATAGGATGACTGTATCCCCTGCACAGGGGTTAGACTCCCCCCCCTCACAAAAAATAACTGTCCTGTGTATGACACTAAATTGCATCTGATGGTGAGGCTCCACTTATGAAGCTCTGGGGCGTGGGGAATATCCCTTCATGGTGATTAATCCAGGTCTATTTCTACCTGGATTGGTAATATCTGTTAGGACCCCATGTATAGGTCAAATAGATATTTGAACATTATTCGTAAGCAATAAGAATACTTCATCATCATCATCATATCGTGCTGGCAGCACGGATATCCCTGACCCTCTCTCGCCACTCCTCCCTATCGTTCATCGCCCTAGGTAGGTCTTCAGGACAACAACCTGTATCCTCACATAGCTGCTGAATGTACGTTCGTGCTGGTCGTCCTGCTTTTGCGCGGCCGTGTGTGGGGATCCATAAGAGTACATCTCTTATGAGTTCATCTCTGCTTCTCCAGCAATGTCCTGCATGTCTGGTTCGCCTAACTTGAATAGTTTTCGTGATAGGGGGCATATGGCCGTACAGTTGGTGTCTTGTGGGGTGTTGCAGCCAGGACTTGTTCAGGATTACTCGCAGCATTCTTGTGTAATTGCCATCTAGTTTCTTCTCCAGCCGTTTTGTTAGCGTCCATGTAGTGCATCCATATAGCAGTATCGATGTGACCGCTGCCTGGAAGAAACTGCGTTTCATTTTATCGGTTAGGTCTGATTTCCATATAGTCGATAGCCTATTGATAGCTGTCCATGCTTTCGTTAACCTCTTTTCGATGTCCTTCTCGGTTGCATTTGTATTAAGAATAGTTACTTGGAGCTGTTTTGAATGTAAAACAGTTCTATTTTAGCATAGGTACACAGTTTTTTGTTCACACACAGTAAAATTTTTAAAAAAGCAGTTAATTTCGAACAATTCAGTTTAGCGTAATTACACAGTTTATTTCTATTTGACCCATTGATAGGACCCTATCAGGTGCTACCACTCTGGGCAAGAGTGAACCTGGGAGCAATGGCAACGAAGGGGAACTCCGTATACCCCAAATCTCCAGTATTACTGAAGCTTAACCACCACATTGTCATATCGAGGACACTCGTTGGGGGAGTCTTACACCTCTGCAGAAATGCAGACGGTGTATTCCACAGTCCCACTCGGAATGGTAGTATTTGTTAGGGTCCCAAGTGTGGGTCAAATAGATGTTTGAAAATTATTCGTAAGCAATAAGAATACTTGATAACATATGACTGCAAATTATTTGTATTAAGAATAGTTACCCGGAGCAATAATTGTTAAGCTTATTATTATTAGTTACTTAAAGGGATATAACAATATGCGAAACAAATGAATATTGTTAATTAGAAATAATTACTTGAAACTATATGATTATTAGAATTAAATAGGAATACTTTAAAAATACTACTGTGCAATTTCCCAGTTGATTAGGGTTATAGAATACACTGCATGCATCTCTGCAGTAGGGTAAGACACCCCCAACGAGTGTCCTGGATATGACGCGAAACAATCTGATGGTAAAGTTCCAGTAATACAGGAGCTTTGGGGAATACAAACTACCCCTTCATTGCCATCGCTCCTGGGCCCACTCTTGCCCGGAGTGGGAGCACCTGATAAGGGTGCTCTCTATGGGTTAAATAGAACAAAACCGTGCTTTCTTGAGTTAACTGTTTTTTGCATTTGAACTGCGTATTTATGCTAAACTGAATTGTTTAAAATAGAACTGTTTTGACATTTAATCTGCGTACTAATGCTTAACTGAACTGCTCGAAATAGAACTGTTTTAACATCTAAGCTGTGCACTTATGCTAAACTGAATTATCTGAAATAAAACTGTTTTGATATTAACTTTGTGTATTGCACAGTCGGCTCTAGAAGTTTTTACCTACGTCAAAAACGATCAAACAATCAAAATAAAATGCTGTTTGATACAGACATCATGGCCTTGTCAAACATCAAAACAAATTATTTCGTTTTTGACTGAGATTTTTTCGGACAAAATACCAAAGTTTGAAATTATTTCGTCTGCTGATTCATCAAAGCAAAATAAAACAAGATTCTAATTTGATTAACCTTTTCCTTGTTATAAAAATTATCGGATTCCCAGTAGTGTGCCTAGTGCAACTATAGTCGAAATACTAGCGTCGTTTTCGTTTGCAACCACCGCGATTTACGTATTTGCATGTGACGTGTGCAAATAAAGTTGAGTTCTAAGTGCGTGCAAATATTGTGAAATTCCAAGTGTATAACGTATGTAAATATTGTCAAATTTCAAGCACGTGATGTGCGCAAATATTGTCGAATTCTAAGTCTGTGCTGTTTTGCAAATATTGTCGAATTCCAAGAGTGTACTGTTGTGCAAATATTGTCGAATTCCAAGAGTGTACTGTTGTGCAAATATTGTCGAATTCCAAGAGTGTACTGTTGTGCAAATATTGTCGAATTCCAAGGGTGTGCTGTTGTGCAAATATTATCGAATTCCAAGTGTGCACTGTTTTGTAAATATTGCCGAATTCCAATGGGTGTTCTGTTGTGCAAATATTGTCGAATTCCAAGGGTGTGCAGTTGTGCAAATATTGTCGAATTCCTTGGGTGTGCTGTTTTGCAAATATTATCGAATTCCAAGGGAGTGCTGTTGTGCAAATATTGTCGAATTCCTAGGGTGTGCTGTTTTGCAAATATTATCGAATTCCAAGGGAGTGCTGTTGTGCAAATATTGTCGAATTCCTAGGGTGTGCTGTTTTGCAAATATTATCGAATTCCAAGGGAGTGCTGTTGTGCAAATATTGTCGAATTCCAAGCGTGAGCTGTTGTGCAAATATTGTCGAATTCCAAGGGTGTGCTGTTGTGCAAATATTATCGAATTCCAAGGGTGTGCTGTTGTGCAAGTATTGTCGAATTCCAAGCATGTGCCGTTATGCAAATATTGTTGAATTCAAAGTGTACGATGTGTGCAAATATTGTCGAATTGAAAGCGTGTGATGCAAGCAAATATTGTCGAATTCCAAGCGTTTCAGTTGAGCTAATATTGCTGAATACCAAACGTATAATTTGAGCAAATACTATCAAAGAAGCATGCGATGTGTGCAAATATTGTCAACTTCCTAATGCTGCTCCATCCACAAATATAATATAGTTCCTGGTATAGTACCGTCTACAGTCTAATTTCAGACGAAACTCCGTTTGCTAGTCCGTATCAGGTTCGATACTTAGTTAATGCACCAAGTTGAAAGTTACTTTTTTATTTGTTTTATTTTGTTTTTGTTTTAGGTTTGTTGTTTTATATACTATTTGCTTTATTTATTGCTGGGCTTTTTTTTGTCTTTTGTTTCTTTTTTGTTTTTAAAACAGGTTGTTATGGGTAGTGGTGGTGGTGGTATTTCCTCATTTATTTATTTATTTATTTATTGGAAACAGCGTTTTAAGGTTTGTTCGTTTTTTGTTGTTTGGGGGGGGCGTCGAGGAAGGTTTTGATGGAAATCGATGCTCAAAGAGACACCAAAGATTGTAGAATGCAGCAACGAAGGGTTAAAATTAACGAATTCATGATAGAAATCCTAATTAAAATATCAATAGGTTTTTCTTGTCTTCTTAATTATTTTTTACATTTTTTTTTTTTTTGCACAAAACATTTGTATCTAAACTGGGCTCCAGAAGAAAAAAAAACGATATTTCTAGTAACCAATTCTGTGCAACAATAATTATTGTATGAAGTGATGGGTTCTCAAGAGCATTAGCACTACATGAAAATAATGTGAAACAAGAATTTAACTCATGTCCATTATGTCACGTTCCTCCTCTCACACTGCACACTGCCTCTTCAAGTAATAATATTAAATAAGTTATACACGTTTTAGTTTATATATATATATATATAGAGAGAGAGAGAGAGAGCTGTGATTTGTCAAAAAATAGATCGTTTCCTTTTTAAAAATACCACTTCCTGTTTTTGAGAATGGTCCCTAGGAATGTGGTAACATCGATACAAGAAGAAGCGGGATTTTTTTGTAAACACGTGTCTGACATTTCTATTAAACAACTTCATCTTACCATCATCTCTCTATATTGTTTTTGCCACCTCGTTTCCGACAACTTTCTAAAAGACTCCGCTACACAACAACGTACATTATTGCACCTAAATATGTGCAAAAAGGGACAGAAGAGCTTTTAGTGTGATAGAATACTGAGGAGAGTGCTGGAATAGAGAAGAAAGTTGTTGTTAATCAGTTTCCGGTGTAAACCACTGGTGTGAAAATCGAATATTTGCAGCTTTTTATTGATTGATTGATTGATTTTAATGGCATGTGAAGCCCGCTAGGATTATTTTATACCCAGAGGTTAGAGAATAACGTTCACTATGTTCATATTTCAATTTTTTGAGTAGCCGTTTCGTAAGACACGGTCTGATCGAATACCAATAATTTTTGAACAGATCTTTTTTATCCGTAGATGGGACCGTATCAAGTACTACCAATCTGAATCACTGTGGACATGGAAGTAATGGCAATGAAGGAGCACTGCCCGCTCCCCAGATATCCAGGACTGGAACCTTATCATCAGGGCTATACCAAAACCTACTTTTGGGGGGGGTATTCCTCTTCAGGGGATACAGTCAGCGTATTCTAAGCAACACCGACTGGGCTCTTTTTTCGGTTTTGATTTTAGTTTTTAGGTTAAAAGTCTCATCAATTTCTGATGAATATTTTATCAAACACCAACCTTTCGTTTGTCTGTTTATATTTTCTGAAAGAAGCAATTCTTTCTTCTCGTACCTGCCTAAACCAGCAACAAATTACATCTATTTATTTCTCTAGGTATAAGCTCAAAGTTTATCTTGCATCTCCAAGTGATTACTGTATTTAGCTACTTATTTCAAGCCTTTGGTGTTGTCTCTTAAGTTGAACATCGAGATCCTACTTTCCTACTTTGTTGGTCTAAAAACTTTAGATCTTCCGAATGACATCCACGTAAAATGTTTTTTCTCCAACTTCAAAGACCGTTCGTTGGCTTTACCCTATTCGGCTTTGAAGAGGTTCAACTGGATTAGTTTCCAGTCAGCAAATAGTGTGTGTTTACCTAGTAATAACCTGGAAGGATCATAAAACGTGAAATTCAACTGAATTAGATTCCAGTCAATAAATAGAGTGTTTTTACCTTGTAATAACCTGGAATGATCACAAAACGTAAAATTCAGTTAAATTAGATTCCAATCAGTAAATAGAGTGTTTACCTTATAATAACTAGGAATGATCATAAAACGTGCATTTCTATCCTGACTCAAATAAACGCCTTATTTTCAAAAAAAAAAAAAAAAAACGCACTTCATCGTATTTTCTTTTCTTCTTTTCTTCTTTTTTTTTCTCTTGTTTATTCACCCAGAAGAATCCCAATAGTTAAAGCGTCTATGCACTAACTGCAAGATTTCTCATTCAACAACTTGAAACTTATTTTCGCCCGACGGCAGGGCTTAGAATATGCTGACTGTATCCCCACGGAAAAGGGGCGTCCCAGCTATGACACTAAACTGCATCTGACGGTGAGGCTGTCGTTCTGGAAATCGGAGGTGAGTGGAATACCTCTTCATTGCCTTTACTCCCAGATCCATTGCAACCCAGAGTAGTAGTAACTGTTATGGCACCATCTATGGGTTAAATCGATCTGTTTGGAAAGTTATTCGCATTCAACAGGACCGTGTGCTAAAATCCTCTTGAGAAAGAACTACACAAAAAATGTATGTTTATCTTATAATATGGTCCGCAGAAATGCTAGTGCGTTTGAAAAGTTAATTAATGAAAGAAGGAATGAGTGTATGATAGATAGAAAGAAAATAAGATTGAGTTAAAGGGTGATTTAGCATGTAAATGGTTTAAATTTATATAAAGTAAAACAATTAAAAACGTTAAAAAGATGTAAGGTGTATCGTTACGCACAGATGATGTTTGAGAAATAAATCAAAAATTTGTTCGAGCATATCTGGTAAAGGATTGATTGATTGATTGATTAATTCTAATGGCATGTCTACTCCTCAATTGGTTTTGTTTTGTTTGTTTTAGTTAAGGCATATCAACCATTGTAGGTTATTTAACCCCAGATCCATTTTTATACATATTAACAGTTCTATTTCAAACATACAGTTTAGCATTAGTTCTATTTGACCTATTGATAGGATCCGAGTTAGAGTGGACTTGGGAGCGATGAAGGGGTACTCCGCATTCTCCATAGCTCCAGCATTACTGGAGCCTTACCGTAAGAATGCTTAGTGTCATATCAAGGACACTCGTTGGGGGAGTTTTACCCCTCTGCAGAGATGAAGTCAGTGTATTCTGCAGCCCAAGGACACTGGTGGTAGGAGGTTTCTTACGTAAAATTACTCACCTGATGGTGAGTCTTGCCCCATGCGGCCCGTTTGTTAAGAAAGGTTGTCCATAATTGGTATTTTAGCGAATGAAAAAAGGGAAAAAGAAAGAAAGAACGTTTAAGTTTACATATTTTGAATTTTAAATCGAGTTTAGCAGTGAGGAGAGGGAAAGAGAAGAGAGGCAGAGGGAGAGAGAAAGAGGGAGAAGAAGAAGAAGAAGAGAGGGGGAGTGAGGAAGAGGAAGAGAGAGAAGAAGAAGAAGAGGGAGAGAGGGAAGCGAGAGGCAGAGAGAGGAGAGGGATAGGGAGAGAGAGAAGAGGAAGGGAGAGAGAGGAGAGGAAGAGGGAGAGAGAAAGAGGGAGAGAGGGGAGAAGAAGACAGAGAGAGAGGGAGAGAGGAGAGGAAGAGGGAGAGAGAGGAGAGGGAGAGAGAAGAGAGGGAAAGGGAGAGAGAGGAAGTGGGAGAGAGGGGAGAAAAAGGGAGAAAGAGAGGGGAGGGAGAGAGAGAAGAGGAAGCGAGAGAGAAAAAAAGATGAAGAGGGGAGAAAAAATAAGCAAAAAACCCATAGACGCCAACCTTATAGATGAATAGCAGTAGTTTCCTGACAATTATTTGGTCCTGGTCATTGACGTATTAGGTTTCTTCACCCAGCGTACCGATGACCTCCCCTGGACTCCCATACACGGATGCACCAGGGTTAGTCGACCAGCAAGGACTAACATTCATCAGCTATGTGCAGAAACTAGATGCAATCTAGAGGACCTGCCAGGACACATAGCGTAACGATTATAGGCATTGGTTCCCTATGCTTCTAAAGAGACAATCATCTGGAGGTTGCAGGTTCAATCCTAACTACAGGCGAGTAACAATACAGGAATACTCAACACTTGTACCCGGTTATGACTTGCGGAATCAGAACAGGCGACCCCGGTGGATTCAGTAAAGAACGTAGTTCGAAGTTATGTGTAGGTTCCCGAGTTCCACACACACTTGAAGAAGGCTGGCGGACATATCGGCCGAAACGTTGTGGAATAAAGATGAAGACAATAGTCCGAAAACCCTTAATGATAAAAATTATTCATCATTTATTACTCTGAATATTTTTAAGGAGTTTGATTCTCACAGGGTGTTCCATTCTTCTGGCTTTGTGCCATAACTATGCTAAGTAAATAACTATAATTTGAACACTTCATCACAGAGAGTGGAGTGCTTACTTCTCTCTCTCTCTCTCTCTCTCTCTCTCTCTCTCTCTCTCTCTCTCTCTTGATGTAATCCATCAGAACTTACTTTTCTAATTAACTTTGGTTATGACTTCTTTTTTGATTTTGTTTCATATTCCTTCTGTCTTGGAGGTGAAGAATCCTGTGATGTAGTTGCTAATGTGTCGGACAGTGATATTGTGGTAAACAAGTTCGATCACTAGTCATACTATTACGTTCACTTTCAAACAAATATCTTGAACAAGACAGGAACTCCCTCATCTCTTCTGGTACAAGTTTGCCCAGTCGGCTGGGATTGTAGAATACACCGACTGCTTCTCTGCAGAGGGGTAAGATCTCCCCCCACCAACGAGTATCCTACACATGACACTAAAAAATCTGACGGTGAGGCTCGAGTAATGCTGGAACTTTGGGGAATACGAAGTACCCTTTCATTGCAATCGCTCCCAGACCCACTCTGACCCGGAGTGGTAGCATCTGATAGGGTCCTATCTATGGGTCAAATAGAACTAGACTATGTACTTATGCTAAACTGAATTGTTTGAAATAGAACTGTTTTGGCATTTAAACTGCGTACTTATGCTAAACTGAATTGTTATAAATGGAACTGTTTTTGTACGCTAAACTGAGTCGTTTGAAATAGAACTGTTTAGATATTTAACTGGATTTGGCATTAAATAACATACAATGGTTGATATGCCATAAAACCAAACCAATCTGGTACAAGTTAAATCGTACCACAACTGTTTTTCAACAAGGATAGCCTCGGCATTAAATAACCTACGAAGGTAGATATGTCATTAACAACAGAAACCAAACCAAACCTTCTGTCTGGGTTTTAAATTCTGGTTCCTTTCCTTTCTCATTTCATGCTGCGTTTGACTGATCAAAAAGGAATACCAATGAAATTCTGTTCTTGATATTATCAAACTTTTGTTTCATCATAACGAGAGATTTATATGCACGCAATATCGTTAGAATGTTGCAACATAGAAAATCCTGGGTAAAATATTGGAAGTAAAATAGTTTTACACACAGTTGTAATTTACTTCTTACATACAGGATGTTCCCCTCTATCTTGACACAGTTTCTAGGTTTTTAACCGATTTTCTATATTCGTATATAGCCACCATAATCTTAATCCTTTCTTCATCTGATTGTCTGTAAATATAGCTACATCGAAGACAAACAACGTGAGTTGTGGAGGTAAATCATTAAAGAACTTATCAACCTATAGAATAATATACAGGCAGAAGAATTAAGAGTGAAAACAAAAGAAGGAAACATTCCTTGTAAAATAAGAATAGTGACTTTAAGATTTTATATTATTGGCTTTCCTGTAACTTTAGTCTTTTTTTAAGCGCATGTATGTGAATGTATTCAAATCTCCCTCTCTTCAGGTAGATAGATATATAAATGTGTTTCTTTAAAAATACTTTCATAATGCTCTGTTGTTGTGGGCTGAGTATACGCGGACTGTATCCCCTGCAGAGAACTACGATCTCTCCTGCAAAAAAGGGTTGTCCTGCGTACGACACTAAATTGCTTCTGGTGACGAGACTCCAAACTTAAAGAGTAGGGAAAACCCTTTCATTGCTATTACTCCTAGATCAACGCTGACCCGGAGTATTAATACCTGTTAGGTTCTCTTCAATGAATCAAATAGATTTCTCGTTTTCGATAGAAACACTTCATGTCATATAACCGAAAATTAATTGTATTAAGAATAGTTACAGGATTAGTTTGGCTTCTTTGTTTAAAGGCATATTAACCTTAGTGGGTTATTTAATGTCAATAACATCCTAGTAGAAAAACAGCAGTGATACTATTTTACGCAAAACTGGGGGTATTAGGAGATTCATATCTTTCTCAAGGATATTAGTCTGAAAGTGAACGTGATAGCGTGACTGGAGTTCGAAGAAGCTTACTTCGAAGCTGCATTCCAGCACTTTATCCACAACGCCACGCGGAACCTCATCTAGTTACTTGAAAGTACATTTGTTTACTAAGGATTATTATTAATTCCTTAAAAGTACACCTGTTTACCGAAACAATATAATAATTACTATTTGATAGGAATACTTGAAACCATACAACTGAGTGCCGAAGAACTCTTAAGAAACAACTACAGAAAAAATATAAATTTACAATGAATGCAATGCCCTCCTAACTGATAGGCATAAAACAAGTCTAGATGAGTTGATATACCGTTAAGATCAATCAATGAACAATGGTTTCACTGGATTGGGAGGAAGATTAACAAAGGATAATAACTTTTTATAAAACATTGTCTGGGTGTATATATTCATGGGCAATATTGTACATTAATATTTATCTCCCTTTTTATATACGTCGGAAATATCAAACAACTATTTGTCTGCAATTAGACGTACAAAGGTTTCACAAATATGGTTAATCTCTTGCACACGCGCTGAATGTTCACTTCCATCTCGATACACATGACAACAAATGATAAGTTCGGTAATATATTTCACCGATACGGCTTCTCTCACATTAAAGGTACTTTTTAAACACATTATGAATGAATAAATCGTTGAGATGAAACTCAGAAGAGACAGCTCATTAAAAAGAGAGGGGTTAAGATCCGATGAAGTGTTCTCACTTTCTTGTGTATTGCTGGACTTTTGTGGAGCTTTGTTCTGCCTATCTTTTATACCACATTTTTCATTTTGACTCATTGCAGTGTTATCTATAGGGTTCATATTTTTTCCTTATTTTCGAATTCTTGCTGCCAGCAGCCATTAAACTATTGAACTGGGTTCTTCTACGAATTGAATAAAAGGAGGGCTGTTTCTTTCCTTCCTGTTCTTAATTTTTCCTGTCTGTTTTTGTTTTGGTTTTTGCTTTGATTTTTGTTTTTCGGGGGTGGGGATTCAGCTAGGAATTCAAATACTACTTGTGTCAATGCCTGGCTTGGAAATTTCGTGAATAGTGTGCCTTTGAAACACAGTTTAACGACAGGATCCAGTTCGTAAAAATATCTTAATATTTCTTCTACGAATTTTTATAGCATATTTTGCGGATCATTTCATATACAACAGCTGTTTTTCTATAAGAAATGCTTTGGCATTAAATCAACCAGGGATGTTGATATGCCATTAAACAAAGAAACCAAGACAAAATTGGAAGCTTTCGAAATATCTTGCTATAGTTTTTCTATTTTAGATATTCTTAGAGCTTTTCAGATGTCTTGCTCTATCCTTCCTAATCTTAGCATTCTAAACGCTTTAACAAAATGAAAACGGCACATTATAGCGATATTTACATTACCACAGTTGGTATAAATGTTTCAACTTCGAGAATAGAACAATCTGTAATTAAATTTGCAACTAAATGTGTAATCTACGTTCACGTTCTCTTTAATCATTATAATTTCTCAAGAGAAATCACAGTTAAACATTATTTAGTGAAATCTTCAACTTATTTATTTACTTATTTATTTTCTATGCATTAAAATATAAATTTTATGAATAAGATACAGTATTCATTTTAAGCAAATGGGTAAAAATTGCATACTTCAAATTTAACTATTTCTTGAAAAGGCGCTCTTTACAAATCTACTGGCGTGAAAATGAGATGATCTTTCATATCAAGAGACTGTAACCTTGAAGGTTTTATTTCTTTGCTAGTGTCCCTACTCAGGTTTTAGAAACGTATGTATTTACCCAACCCCTCCGTCATGGACAGCGTATGACACGCAGTCAGATTTTAAGCGGAGGAAAGCTAGTTTGAATTGAGTTTTTTTCTTCTCCTAGACTGGTTGCCTAACCAAGGTTTTAAAAAATAGTCTACCCTACTATTTACTCGTAGCTCAGAGGAGAACATGGATTCATGCCTATCCAAAAAGGGCATTGGCGTGAAGGGAAATGCAACCGCGTCCAGGATTCGAACACTGGTCACCGATTCCATAGGACGCCTTGGGTGGTGTAATGGTTATCAAGCTAGACTTGCAAACAGTCACAAGTGAGTTCGAGTCTCATTGGGTGCCCCATTCATATGGTCTTGTGCAACATCTAAGCAAAATTACATCTAAATTACTTCTTACGACGTTAACCGTTACACTAAGCTCGCCTCCTGCCCTCCTTCTTTTGCACGTTTCTTATCTCACAAAAATCTGGATTTTTCAAATTTATATGACAGTAGTTTATGGGGTTTCTTTAAATTTACTGCTTACATGGTTTGGTTTGGTTTGGTTTCTTTGTTTAATGTCATAGAAACCTTCGTGTGTTATTTAATGCCAAAGCCATTCTTGCAGAAAAACAGCTGGGATACTATTTAACCCATAGCTGGAGAGATAAGGGATTTAAAACCTTTCCCAATGGGATCAGTCCAAAGGTAACCGTCATAGAGTGATCGAAGTTCGAGCGGCACGTTACCCACCCTACCATGGGTACTCCAGCCTACATATTATGAATGTATATATAAATCTCACATTCTTTCTTAATTACCCAGTTGTACACATGTTCTATATTTTTTACTTAACTGTCTAGACATATCAATTACATTTATATTTTCTTAAGAAAAATACATTTCTATGTATCAGTGTTATGCAATAAAGAAAATTGCAGTTGAAAATATCTTTGCCTAAATTTCGGTGATAGTTTTCGTCTTGAAGTGTGTTGTGTCGTTTTAAAGCGTGAAGATGTGGGAAATGTGTACACGTACACTTGGAACCATTTGACTGTGTGCAAATGAATGAATAGTGCTGAACCGAACAATTAAATAACAATATTTGTAACCACTTCACTGTGTTCAAACGAATGATTAATATTGAATAGAATTATTAGTGTTGGATAGCAATAATTGAATCATTTAACCGTGTAGAAACAATAGCAATACTTGAGTGCAAACAAATTATTTCTAACTCATTTAAAAATGAAATTTCTTAAAAACTATTCACTTATAAATCATATGTATATCCTTTAAATGTATGCAAACAAATGATTGATAGTAAATAAAATTATTCATGGTAAATAGAAATACGTGAAAACATTTAACTGTGTGCAAAAGAATGAGCTTAGGCTTCTTTAAAATGTTATCAACAAAATGAATTCATAAATCATATATATTTGATACGTATGTATAAAGAGGATTTGGCATCAAATAACCTGCAATGGTTGATATGCCATAAAACCAAACCAAACCAAATCATATATATTTGATACGTATGTATAAAGAGGATTTGGCATCAAATAACCTGCAATGGTTGATATGCCATAAAACCAAACCAAACCAAATCATATATATTTAATACGTATGTATAAAGAGGATTTGGCATCAAATAACCTGCAATGGTTGATATGCTATAAAGCCAAACTAAACCAAATCATATATATTTAATACGTATGTATAAAGAGGATTTGGCATCAAATAACCTGCAATGGTTGATATGCCATAAAACCAAACCAAACCCAACCATATATATTTGATACGTATGTAAAAAGAGGGTTTGGCATTAAATAACCTACAATGGTTGATATGCCATAAAACCAAACCAAATCAAATCTTTTGATATAAAAAATTAACCCTAGATGAATTGACATGCCGCTAAAATCAATTAATGTAAACATGTAGAAAAAAGAATTCACAAAATAACTTTTCTTGGACTTCTACTCCATGCTAATAATTATTTCCTACTGCCTTGCGTTTGAATAGGTCGCTCTGCTATTCATTCTTCACGTTCTTCTAATTCAACCAGTAATAAACCAAGCTGTTTAACTGCGTGTCTATACAGAATTCTACAAGAAACGTAAATGAAACAAGACACGACAGAAAAAGTTGTTTCGACTGTTCGAGACGTGCATGCGCAAATCTGCTGTCACTTAATGACTTACACAATTGTCCTTTGTCTTCGTATGAGAGGTCATCCGGATGTTTGATATATCAACACACGGTGGAATGACTGCAGCAGACAGCAGGACATGTTGTGACGTGGTCATTTCTGTTAACTACGTTCGTTTATTTGCCATACGACACAGACTAAATATTGGGAGGTGGTTCAGCAATAACAATACAGATAATCACTTTTATGAAATCGTTAGTTCTTCTTTCATCAGATGATGCATTAGCGGTTATATGACCAAATGAAATTCGTGAATTCTTCTCTATCAACTCTTTCTTTTGCCCAGCTAGGTTACAGTTAATCTATCATGTGCACGCCGTCTCATAAACTTTCCTCTACAAATATAAAAAAGGTAAGTAAACACATATATATATATAATCGCTTACGAATAAGTACGCACCTTGTTGTTGAAGTAGGTTTAATTTTCCTCTACAAATATAAAAAAGGTAAGTAAACACACACACATATATATATATATATATATATATATATAATCGCTTACAAATAAGTACACACTTTGTTGTTGATGTAGGTTTAATTTGCGACACAATTTTCTTTTGAAAAGTTGTTGGTTTTTTTTAACCAATGATATCAAGATATTTTTCCCCGTGTAAAACTATATAACTAAAACGGATGTTATTAAGCATTATGTATTACCAAATTCTGAAGCATTGAAATTCTCAAACCAAATATATGAATATGTATCGAAACAAAACCGACGAGCAAGTGTTGGACGACCAACTAGAACTTATCTACAACAGCTCTGTACGGACACAGGTTGTAGCCTGGAAGACCAGCCGGAAACGATTGACAATACAGACAAATGGCAAGAGAAGATAAGCAAAATCCGTGCAAGTAGCACGACATGATGATCATAATGATATATCTATGCAATTTTTTTTACATAATTCCAATACTTTGAAGTATAATAATAAATTTACTTTTTATAAAAAAAAGGTTGTTTAATATATACGAGGATCATTAAATAAGTGTCTAGACTTTTTTCGTATGGGCACTTTTATTGATAGTACACACAGGAAACTCTAGTCTTCTTCGAACTAATCTCCACCGGCTGCAATGCACTTGTTGTACCGTTCCAACGACTTCTGAAAGGCCCCATGAAAGCCCTTTTGTGTGAGCGTGTCAATGACCTTCGTTACAGCCTCTTTCATCTCCTCAATTGTCTCATATCGACAGCCTCTGAGCTTTGGGAATAACCAAAAGTCACAGGGAGCAAGGTCAGAACTATAGGGACGGTGAGAGACTGTCTGGATGCCCACCTCGGTCCAATAGTCTGTGACAAGGATGGAGTTGTGGACTGGCGCATTGTCCTGCTGGAATGCCACTGACCCGATTTGAAGAGTGCTAGCCTCTTCCGACGGAATCTCTTCCTGAACTCCCTTAAAACCTCAAAATAGTAACCCTAACCCAATCAACTCTGGTGTATTGACTTCCTTACTCCTCCCACACTTCTCATCATCCGTCACAGACTCCCTGCCTTCCTTGAATTTCTTATGCCACTCAAAAACTGATGCTCAATTCATGCAAGACGGTCCAAAAGCAGTCTGAAGCATTTCATACGTTTCTGTGGCATTTTTTCCAAGTTTAAAACAGAATTTTATTGCATATCGTTCTTCTAAAGTGTCCTTACGTCCAGATTACATTTTTGAAATTCACCAGCTGTAGCAATCAGGTTTTTGTAGGATGTATTCCAATTGCTGCTGTAGCTGTTCCTTTGAAGCTGAAATCATAAAAATTGGTCGGTCATCTCATAAGATGTATAGCAATAACATACTGAATCTATGACAATTTTAAATGCCTGTAGAAAAAAGTCTGGAAACTTAATGAAGGCGCCACGTATATATATGGGGGGCTTATTGCTATTGACTCACATAGAACTCTAGATTTTTTCTTGGTTTGGTTGGTATGCACTCGGCTGCTACTTCTCTATGGGTGGTTAGAAAGTTATATTCGTCATTAAGAATATATTTTTCCGATGTTTCCTTTTGAGCATCAAACTTGCGTTTCACTGTTACCATTTACTGATTGCTTATGTCACCAAAGTGAGGCTTGTTTATATCACCAAAGTGAGGCTTGCTTATATCACCAAGGTGAGGCTTGCTTATATCCACAAAGTGAGGCTTGTTTATATCACCAAAGTGAGGCTTGCATATATCCCCAAAGTGGGGCTTGTTTATATCACCAAGGTGAGGCTTGCTTATATCACCAAAGTGAGGCTTGTTTATATCACCAAGGTGATCCTAAGCAGTAGTGACAGTTTATTTTAAATTTTTTTCTATTTTGTGAAGTTGAATAAAATTTGTTCTATCTATCCTTTGTAATATAGCTTGTTCTATCTATTTTAAACATTTAGAAATATTATCACTTGTTTCAAAGTTAATTCTATTAGTGGGTTGTCTAGATTTTATATACAAAGCTTCTAGGATTTTAATTTTTTTGATATTATTGTCTGAATGAAGTTTTCTTATATTATTACCTAAAATATTTCTATATGTTGTAGTAAGACAATTACATAGTTTTTAAATGTTGACATATGGAGCTGGAATCTGATTGGTGTAGAGTGAACCTCCTTGAAAATTTTGTTTTGGTATATCCAATGTAACTTTTTTTGTCGGAGATGCATTCTCCCAATGGACATTTAAATTGATAAATAACATTGTATTTTTACCATTGTCTTTGTGGGAGGGAAAAATTATTATTAACGACTAGATTTAATGTTTTAAATTTTTTATAGTTAGTTATAAATCTTATTCTATTATTATTGTTTATATATATATATATATATATGCATTATGTTTTTGAATATTGTTTCACCAAATCTAGAGCTATTATATAATTATAATAAATAAATATATTTTAGATTTATATATTTAATTTCATGGAATTTCAAAAACACAAAAAAAATTTAGTGTTAGATTTTTAACTTTATTCAATGACTTTACATAATGATACAGTAATAATTATATTAAATTAAAATCAAGATTTAATTTGATTTAAATCTTTTTTTAAAAATAAAAACTATTTAGAACCTATTAATCAGTTACACTTTTAATGATTAGTACGTATATGATATATTTTTTCACATTTTCTACAACAGGCAATAATTAAACAAAAAACAAATAATAAATTATATATCAACAATCAAACAAACGATAAATAAAAAAACCAAACCTAAGTAAATGAATTAATAATAATAATAATGATAATAATAATAATGATAATAAATTATCATAAACAAACAATCAAACAAGCAATCATTAATAAATTACAAACAAACAATAAATGAATTATAAACAAACGATTATCATCATCATCATGTCGTGCTGGTAGCACGGATATCCCTGACCCTCTCTCACCAGTTTTCCCTATCGTTCATCGCTTCAGGCAGGTCTTCAGGACAACATCCTGTATCCTCACATAGTTGCTGAATGTATGTTCATGCTGGTCGTCCTGCTTTTGCACGGCCATGTGTGGGGGTCCATAAGAGTACATCACTTATGAGTTCGTCCTTGCTTCTCCAGCAGTGTCCTGCATGTCTGGTTCGTCTAACTTGTATAGTTTTCGTGAGAGGAGGCAGGCGGCCGTACAGTTGGTGTCTTGAAGGGGGTTGCCGCCAGGACTTGTTCAAGATTGCTCGCAGCATTCTTGTGTAATTGCCGTCTAGCTTCTTCTCCAGCCGTTTTGTTAGAGTCCATGTTGTGCACCCATATAGCAGTATCGATGTGACCGCTGCCTGGAAGAAACTGCGTTTCATTTTATCGGTTAGGCCTGATTTCCATATAATCGATAGCCTATTGATAGTTGTCCATGCCTTCGTTAACCTCGTGTCGATGTCCTTTTCGGTTGATGCAACGCTGCTTCCTAGGTAAGTGAATTTGTCTACTAGTTTAAGAGGGGTTCCGTCTAGAGTGGAGATGTCCCCCGTTTGATTATAGCACATATATTCCGTTTTGTGTGCATTGACATAGAGGCCTATGCCTGCGGCTGCTCGTTCCAAACTATGCAGTAGTATTTCGGCTTGGTCGGGTGTATTTGCCAGTATCGCTATGTCATCGGCGTAGTCGGCGTCAGTAATTGTTTTTGCGGGGTACCTTCTGCTTCTTTTCTTTGTCAGCTCGAAGCCGTTCTCTCTGATTTTGTCAATCGATGTTCTAAGTACGTAGTCTAGACAAATGATAAAGAGGTACGGTGCCAGCGTGTCCCCTTGTAGTATTCCTGCACAATGTCGAAGTATTCTGTGTCTCCATCTGGTGATCGTACTTTTACTTTGGTGTTTCTAAAGAGAATCATTATTGCTGCTACGGTTTCTTTAGGTATGCCGTACGCTAGAAGGATTTTTTCCATCTTTCCTCTGTGAATGGAATCGAAGGCCTTGGTAAAGTCAACAAATATTAATGTCGCTTGTAGGTTCTTTGCCCGTACACCTTCAAGGATTCTGCAGATGGTTAATATTTGTGAGGTCGTGGATCTATTTCTTCGGAAGCCATTTTGGTTTTTCCTAAGTATGTTGTCGATTTTGGGTTCTATGCGGTTTCGTAGCAGGGCATTGTAGATTTTGGCTACTATGGATGTAAGTGTTATGCCTCGGTAGTTTTTGGCTAATCCGAGGTCCCCCTTTTTAGGGAAGGGGAGGATGCATCCTTTCATCCCTCTATCTATCAGATTTTGATTATATACTGCGTTGCAGTGTCGGAGCAGTATGTCGTCGAATTGCCTGGTCTTCCATACTTCTAGGGGAATCTCGTCCAGCCCTGCAGCTTTCCTATTTTTAATTTTTCTGAGAACCGAGTCGAGTTCTTCTTGTGTGAACGGTCCTAGTTTAATGTTTAATTGTTTACTAATTATTCTGGTTATTGGTTCATGTGTTATTTTCGGTGGGCATACTCCTCTTTCGAGGGTGTGTCCTCCGATCACCGAATAGTCACGGCGAAAATA
Source organism: Sepioteuthis lessoniana (assembly GCA_963585895.1). Classification (NCBI taxonomy): domain Eukaryota; kingdom Metazoa; phylum Mollusca; class Cephalopoda; order Myopsida; family Loliginidae; genus Sepioteuthis; species Sepioteuthis lessoniana. The sequence goes on along the minus strand of OY757910.1, from coordinate 19,757,474 downwards.
CAGCTAAGCCTACGAAAAAATGCCAAACAAACAGCGACCACCAAACACTATGACTGGGCCCTTTTGAACAATAGAGATATTAGAGATAAATACGAATTAGAATTAAGAATCAGATTCGAAATACTACAAGAGCAGACGGAAAAAGTACACCAAATGACGAATATGAAAATTTAGTCAATGCGCACCTCGAGGCAGCAGCGAAATGTATTCCAACAAAACTCAAAATTAGATATAGAGTCCCATGGGAAACTTTAGCGGTGAGAGAAAAACGTGCACTAGTGAAAACAGCCTCCAAAAACTATCGAAAAAAAACCCAACAAACACAAATGCCCGAAAACTAAAAACAGCACAATATCAATTAGCAGGCATATATATAAAGGAACAGACAGAATACATTCAAAATCAGATAGATAAGATTAGAGACTCGGTGGAAGATAGACAATCTAGGATAGCCTGGCAAACAATAAACGAAGTAAGTAGAAGAAAGAACACAGCCAAAGCAAAACTGAAAGCTGCAAACCAACAAGCAACAATAAACAAACTATAAAATGATTATAAACAATCATTAAGTTAAAGACAATCAATAAATAGATTATAAACAAACAAGAAATGAATTATAAACAAACAAGAAATGAATTATAAACAAACAATAAAATGATTATAAACAATCATTTAGTTAAAGACAATCAATAAATAAATTACAAACAATACATGAATTATAAACAAATATTAAATTGATTAATTGAAAGTAAGCAAACAATAAATTTATAAAACTAGCTTTAAATAGATTAATTAGTCTTGTGATACATCCATAGAATGCATACCACAGGATGGTCATCAGTGATGCACTACTCTCATCGCCAATTTCGGGTTCTTGTACATCAAATTAGCTCAAGTAGCAACCCCGACCAGGATCCGGAATTCCTGGCCGCCACCCTGTAAGCTACGTGCTACTCGTCTGAACGAAAAAACTCAAAAACCCTCCAAAAATCCCAAGCGTTTATATGGTGAAATGAAAACAAGCAATGAATGAATTTTTGATATCGATTGAAAAATATCTGACACAGGTAAATAGAAAATTTAGCTTAAAGAGTGACGCCTTTTTCTTTGCTTAACTTTACCAGTAATATTATTTTCGTAAATACAAAGATTATTAGATAGATTTGAAGAGATTCGGACAAGCATTTTTGTTATTTTTTTCGATGCTGTTATTTTTCGATGCTATTATTTTTCTATGCTATTATTTTTCTATGCTATTATTTTTCGATGCTATTATTTTCTATGCTATTATTTTTCTATGCTATTATTTTTCGATGCTATTATTTTCTATGCTATTATTTTTCTATGCTTTTATTTTTCGATGCTATTATTTTCTATGCTATTATTTTTCTATGCTATTATTTTTCTATGTTATTATTTTTCTATGCTATTATTTTTCTATGCTATTATTTTCTGTGCTATTATTTTTCTATGCTATTATTTTTCTATGTTATTATTTTTCTATGCTATTATTTTTCTACGCTATTATTTTCTATGCTATTATTTTTCTATGCTATTATTTTTCTATGTTATTATTTTTCTATGCTATTATTCTTCTATGCTATTATTTTCTATGCTATTATTTTTCTATGCTATTATTTTTCTACGCTATTATTTTCTATGCTATTATTTTTCTATGCTATTATTTTTCTATGTTATTATTTTTCTATGCTATTATTTTTCTATGCTATTATTTTCTGTGCTATTATTTTTCTATGCTATTATTTTTCTATGTTATTATTTTTCTATGCTATTATTTTTCTACGCTATTATTTTCTATGCTATTATTTTTCTATGCTATTATTTTTCTATGTTATTATTTTTCTATGCTATTATTCTTCTATGCTATTATTTTCTATGCTATTATTTTTCTATGCTATTATTTTTCTACGCTATTATTTTCTATGCTATTATTTTTCTATGCTATTATTTTTCTATGCTATTATTTTTCTATGTTATTATTTTTCTATGTTATTATTTTTCTACGCTATTATTTTCTATGCTATTATTTTTCTATGCTATTATTTTTCTATGTTATTATTTTTCTATGCTATTATTCTTCTATGCTATTATTTTTCTATGTTATTATTTTTCTATGCTATTATTTTTCTATGCTATTATTTTCTGTGCTATTATTTTTCTATGCTATTATTTTCACCTCCGAAGAAAACACGAAAAAGATGATTATTGGCCAAAACATTCAAGGTTATGTACACGTCTAATTTCCTTTGGTTTACTGAATGAAAGAAAATATAATTTTTTGTCAGTTTCCCAATAATCAAATAATCATAGAGAACAGCATTTTTAGTTGAATCATGATAAAGAGGTACGGGGCCAGCGTGTCCCCTTGTAGTACTCCTGCTACAATGTCAAGGTATTCTGTGTCTCCATCCGGTGATAGTACTTTTACTTTGGTGTTTCTATAGAGTATCGTTATTGCCGCTACGGTTTCTTTAGGTATGCCGTACGCTAGTAGGATTTATTCCATCTTTCCTCTGTGAATGGAATCGAAAGCCTTGGTAAAGTCGACAAATATTAATGTCGCTTGTAGGTTCTTTGCCCGTACACCTTCAAGGATTCTGCGGATGGATCCTAATTATACACCCAAATAATATTCATTTTCACGTCACTGCAGAACACATGTATAAAAAGATCAGGTCCAATTAAGAGATACAGACTGATTTTTGGATATGGAGATTAGATGATTCAACATACAAGTAGTGTCTCTTGCTACCTAACAATATTCCACTAATTTCTATCAAGAAAATTTCATTTCTTCTCTTGATCATTAATGCTATGGAATTTCCCCTGCTGTTTATATACCAAGTTATCAGCAATACTTTGATCGAAAGTAGAATTCTCCAGTCGAATTTTCCTGTTGTCTGGAGACTTTCTAAAGGAGTTTGATGAAATTAATTATGTGGGAAAGTTTGGTATAATTCAAGGAATTGCACCATCATGAAGAAATGGTTTCTCAAGCCAAACAGCAATCGTGATACTTGTTTTTGTATCAAAGGCTGATGTTTCTCTCCTTATGTCCTTAAAATGAAAATGCAGTTCAGATTCCCCCCAAAAAAAGTGACAAACACATTTTTTAAAAACTTTTGTTAAAATATAAGAAAAGATAGTAAACAAAAATCTTTTAAAAAAAAATGAAGGGAGTTTCCGATCTTTTGGTGAAAAAAATCAAATCATCAAAAAATCCTTCCATATTTTTATTTGGCTTGTCGGCTGGGGCTGTAAAATACACTGAATGCACCTCTGCAGATGGGTAAGACCCCCACCCCCAATGAATGTCCTGGATATGGCACTAAACAATCTGATGGTGAGGTTCCAGTAATGCTGGGGCTTTGCGGAATGCGGAGCACCCTTTAATTGCCATTGCTCCCATGTCCACTCTGGCCCGGAGTGGTAGCACCTGATAGGGCCCTATCTATGGGTTATATAGAACTAACGGTATAAAAAGTAAGTAAGTTAGCGACCATAGTCGAGGGTGACCCGAAGGCTCCCTTTTCGATAGCTACTACACCAAGGTGTAGGGGAGGGCGCTACTCCATTCCCAGGATTGCTCCACTTTACCCTTGAACCGTACCTTATAATGCTGAGTGTTAAGCAAGGTGGTATCAAGTACCATTTTTAAAGTCTTTGGTATGACTCGACCTGGGATTGAACCCAGGTCTCCCGGGCCATTGGCGAACACTCTAACCGCTGGGCCAATGTCCCGGTTAAAATATACTAACGGTATACTTATGCAAAATCGAATTGTTTGAGTGAACTGAATAGCTTGAAATAGAAATGTTTCTGACAATTAAACCGTACTTACATTTAAACTGCGTGTTTATGCCAAACTGAAACCGTACTTACATTTAAACTGCGTGCTAATGCTAAACTGAATTATTTGAAATGAAACTGTTTTTTGACATTGAAACTGTTCTTACACTAAACTGATTTGTTTAATATAGAACTATTTTGACATTTAACTGAGTGTAAACAAAATCTTTACTTACGCTAAACTGAATTTGCTGAATTAGAACTGTTTGAATAAACTGAATCTACTGAATTAGAAATGTTTTTAACAATTAAAATGTGTATTCATGCTTAACTGTTTGAAATAGAACTGATTATTTGAATAAAAATGGATTTAGCGTTAAATAAACAACAAAGGTTGATATCCTATAACACCCAACCAACCAACCAGCAACCATATTTTTATCGAAAATTCATTGAAATTGATTTAATAAGTTTTTTAGGCACAGGTAAGTTCACTAATACAAAAAATTCAAAACCTTTTCGAAATAGTAAGCATGTACGTAAAATTATATGGAAACTAAACAAATTTTAAGTTTATATATGCATATTTGTGGACGTTTTTTATGAAAAATATTTTACAAAAAAAAAAGTTTCCAAGATTTTTTTTCTCATTATTATTTGAAACTACCAATAAAAAATTTTATTTAATATTTACATTAAAAATTTCATTAAAACTAATTGTTTAACTTTAAAAACTAATACAAATAGGTTATTTTGAAAAAAAGTAAATAAATGGAAAAAGAAACAAATTTTGAGCATTTTTAATTGCAATTTTAATTCATTTTTGGTTTTGTTTTATACTTTTTCTTTTTTTTTCTTATGTATTAAAACCAACATTTATCCAAAAAGATTATTTATAATGTTGATGGACAAAAAATTAATTTTTTAAGAAACCAAAACTTTTATCAGGGGCCGCCTCATTACTTTATTATGTTAATGTCTACTGAATTATAAACTAATAAAATTAGTTTAATCATTCAGTTTTTATATATACAAATAATACACAAAAATATTTAGTTATTAGACGTAATATTTGCCTTTTGGATGGCGCGTTTCCATGTGTCGCATAAGGAAACGAAAATAAAACTGTTTTTTTCATTTTTCAATTTTCCTAGCATTTTAAGACAACAACCATATGATTTGCTTTTTGCAAATTATTTCAGTGATAACATTTACTAAAATATACAAAAGGAATGGAAAATCCAGTCAAGTCAATTTGGTTTGGTTGGGATGGGTTGCGTTTTATAGCATATCAACCATTGTTGGTTATTTAATGCCAAATCCTCTCTCTATATATATAATAAATATCTGATTTGTAAACAAATTTTGTAGATAACATTTTTAAACAAGCCTAAGATCTTTTTTGCCCAGAGATAAATGGTTTCAAGAATTTCTATCAAACACGAATAACTCTATTTACTATCAATCATTTGTTTGCACACGGTTAAATAGTTTTAAGAATTGCTATGTAACAATAATAATTTAACATCAGTCATTTGGTGGCACACATTTAAATGTATATATATATATATATATATATATATATATATATATATATATATATATATATATATATATATATATTGTAAGTGAATAGTTTGTAAGCAATTTCATCTTTTAAACGAGTAAGAACTAATTTGTTTGCACTCTAGATTTGTTATTATTTCTTCACAGTTAAATGGTTTCAATTATTGCAATCAAACACTAATAATTCTATTCAATATTAATCATTTGTAAGCAGACAGTGAAGTGGTTTCAAGTATTATTATGTATCACTAACAATATAGTTACACAGTCATTCATTTACCCACAGTTAAATAGTCCAACAATTTTATTTCTAAAAATTCAATTTAACATCAGTCATTTGTTTGCACACAGTTTAAATATCAAATAGTTCTTTTTGACCCATAGATAGGACCCTGTCAAGTGCTACCACTCCGAATCTGTGTGGACCTAGGAGGAATGGCAATGGAGGGATAATCCACATTCCCTAGAGCTCGTGGGCTGGAGCCTCCCCATCTGATTGTTTAGTGTAATATTCAAGACACACATTAAGGCGGAGATTCATTCAGTGCATTCTACAGCTCAAACCAAATGGGCTGTGTCAATTCAAACAAATCAGTACAGGACAATATACCTTCAATGTATTGGATTTGGTTTGGTTTAGTTTGGTTTGTTGGGTTTTATGACATATCAACCTTTGTAGGTTATTTAACGCCAAATCCATTTTTATGTAAATAATCTGTTCTATTTAAAACAATTCAGTTTAGGTTAAGTACACAGTTTAATTGTCAAAACATTTCTTTTTCAAACTATTCAAGCAGTTATATGTAACAATTCAGTTAAGTGTAAATATAGTTTTAATGTCGAAAACAGTTCTATTTCAAATAATTCAGTTAAACATAAGCACGCAGTTTAAATGTAAGTCCGGTTTAATAGTCAAAAACATTTCTATTTCAAGCTATTTAGTTTACTCAAACAATTCAGTTTAGCATAAGTATGCTGTTAGTTCTATTTAACCCATAGATAGGGCTCTATCAGGTGCTGCCACTCCGGGCCAGAGTGGAACAGGGAGCGATGGCAATAAAGGGGTATTCCGCATTCCGCAAAGCTCCAGCAGTTTTGGAACCTCACCATCAGATTGTTTATGGTCATATCAGGACACTCGTTGGTGGGGGTCTTACCCCTCTGCAGAGGCACAGTCATTGTATTCTACAACAACGTTATAAGTCTCACCCATCGAACAGACGTTTTATTCTTGATGATTTTGTAAATTGGAGTACAACTTCTATAATATTATCTTATTAGTAAAAAAGTTTCTACCTTAGTCGAAGGTCACCCAATATCATAAAATATCATAATATTATAATAATAATATTTGTACACTTCTTGATCATCTTGGGAGACAATTTCTTTAAAATACATTTTTTTCAAAACCAAAAATACCATGATTTTATAATTACTAAGGAAAGACTTTGCAACCAAAACAGATATTATCAGCTACTATTTATTACTAAACTCAGTTTCATTGAAATTATATAACCAAAGATACAGATATGCATCAAACGAAAAATAATTATGCAATTTTGTTTTTCCTTACAGAATTTCAATGCAAAAAGTTTAGCAATAAAATAATACCTTTTACTAAAGAATTCTTTGTTGTGTTCTAATTTCATCTCAATAATTGAGCATTCCCTGAAGCCGATAACGTATTTGTAAAAAGATATACGTAAAAAATTCCTTCACTACCGTAGAGAATGACGATGGCTTTGTGGTAATGGACGTAAAGTCAGCCGGGTTTCGATCCCAGCATGAAGCATCGCACGTGTCTAGCCATGCTGAAGGGATACAACAAAACAGTATATATATATATATATATATATATATATATATATATATATATATGTAATTATCTATTTTTTAAATGGAGGAATTGATATTATCTTAGAATTACCATGACAAGAAAATCCGGCAAACACCTACATGCGGAGCACTGAACAGCTGTTTCGACCTTATTAGGTCTTACCAGCAGTGCACACCGTGATCTCCACCAGTGGAGATCGAACCAACAACCACAGTATGCAGAAGCCGAAACTCTACCATATATATATATATATATATATATATATATATATATATATATAGTAGGATTTGAACTCCTATATATATATATATATATATAGGAGTTCAAATCCCACTGTTTCTTGGGAATATATGAATCCAACTGTTCTTCCAACCGTGGTTAAATAAATGGATAGACTGAAGTCTTTAATCTTGGTATGGCAACTAGTCTTGGAGAAAGAAAACTCTGAATTTAAACTGGTTACATTGCTTAAAAATAGATGTGGAGTCATACCAAAGACTCAAAAAGTGCTTAACACTCGGCATTATGAGGTACTAAGGGGAGCAGTTCAGAGAAAGGTGTAACACCCTCCCCTACACCTCGGTGTAGTAGCTATTTGAAACGGAGCCTTCGGTTTGCCCTTGATGTCCCTCGTCATCTTTACTAAATATATATATATATATATTGTTTACGGTTATCGTTTGCAGTTTTTTTGGCGTATAGGAAATTCAAAAATTCAAAAATAAAAGCTTTGTTATCAAGTGAATAATTATATATATATATATATATATATATATATATATATATATATATATATATATATATAATTACAATTAACTGAAGAACATCCCTTTCCTATCCATGCACCAATTATCTCTAACAGATTAAATAATTGATTTCATAAAAAAATTTCTTAAACAAAGAATTGCATCAAGAAAGATTAAATGGCCAAATACAAATGAAATCCTAAAATACACCACCGAGCAACAAAATGCTGAACCCATTTGAATATTATTTATTTGAATTAATTGAAAATATAGATTTCAAAAAACTAAAGATTGACTTCTATAGGAAATTGGAAAAAGATATCCAAGAATTGAAAAATCTGATAAGATTTGAATTTAGGCCGATAATTCTGGTAATATTTACAAGATTATCCCGTCAGAATAGGATGAAATTTTACATAATAAGATCACTGATGACTATGAAATTGACCACGGTAATACATTTAATCTGATAAATAACGACAAGGTCAGATTCGCTTGCAGGCTAAACATTAATGAAAGACTAGGTAGATCAAACGAAAAATTCGTTTACATTCTCTTTAAGGACCATAAACAGAATTTCAGCCACAAAAAGAAGCTAGATTAATTAACCTTACAAAGATTGAATAAGGTTTAAGTAAAAGTAAGTTGGCGACGTTAGTCGAGGGTGACCCGAAGGCTCTTTTAGTTTCTAAAAATTTGATCCATAAAATTACCATTAGAATAATAGAAAAATCTAGATAATATTTGTGGAAAAATTCATTAGAGACTATAGATTGGTTCAGAAACATTAGAAATAAAAGTATTACGTTCATCCAATTTGACATCATAGAAATCTACTCCTCTATCTCTAAGGAATTACTACTAAAGACTTTTAATCATACAAGGATTTATATAGGTATTACCGATGAGGATAAAGACATTGTTTTAATTTGTCGGAAATGTATTCTCATAGGTTATAAGACAACGTGGGTAAAAAGTTATATTGATAACTTTGGTGTAACCATGTGATTCAGCACAAATTGCATTTTTAATTGAAATATATGTATTAGATACGTAAGGTAGAATTATGAATTTATCACAAATTAGTCAATAAAGGGATGATGGCCTCATTTTCATCCCTAAGAGTAATGGCCTAAAAACGTCGAAAATACTGAAAAGAATTATTAGGGATTTTACATTACTAGGGTTAAAAATTGAAATATCTTCTAACTTGAACATAGAGAATTTCCTAGAAGTAACATTTAATTTAGAGAATAATACATTCAAACCATTTGCCAAGAACAAGCACATACCTACCTATAACAATGTCAACTCCAACCTCGCTAAATCAATTATGAAACAAATAACCAATGCAGTCAATTCAAGAATCAATAGGTTATCATCTCGCAAAAAAGTATTAGATGAAAATAAAATAATTTATTATGAAGCTCTGAATAATAGCGAATTCCAACATGAACTAGAATACGCGAACATTATGAATGTTAATATAACTGAATGGAGCAACATTATGAATAGAAACAATAGTATTAGAAATAGTCGCAATAGAAGTGGAGATGTTAACAACAATAACAATATAAATAAAAGTTGTAGGAACCAAAAGAGAAAGATAATCTGGTTTAAACTTCCTTTCGGCGAACTTTATACTATTAATATACGAAAATATTTCTTAAATTTAATTAATAAACATCTCCATCATGAAAATCCGATAGAAATACCATGAAAATTATTTACTCCTGCACTCATAATATTTCTAAAATTATATATAAACATAATTGGAAATTTGAGAGATAAAGGGGGACATTCTTTACCTTGTAATTGTTGAATTAAAGAGGAAAGCCCCATGGGTGAAAAATGAAAATCAGAAAATATAGTATACCAAGCTAACATTTTCCTCAAGGAAGGTAATTTTAAAGATAAGATATTGTCACGTGGTCTACCACTGAGAGGAGAGAAATAAGAGATTCTCCCTACCCCTTCGTGTTTGAATTAACAGGCCGCCAAAGATTGACCGTTATAAGAGGAATAAGGAATGTAGGTCAATTCCTCGCGGCCGAAGTAACAAATCCAGGTCAGAATGAAAGCCCACAGATGTTTGCACTCTGTGACCGGATGGAAGAAGAAAGGCTAAATGATTGGCCAGAATCCTAAAGCGGAAGTAGCACCCTTTTTCGTCAGCGGAAATAGGGATAAAGAATATCAGTTTTAGGACAGTAGTTGGGGTGATAAGACGTGTGGACACTGTGGCCAAAACTCCGGGAGAAGAAGCGAAATGGCGCTCTTGGACAAGAGATAGCAGACACCTCAAGCCGAGCTCCATAGAATCCCATTAACCCGTTAAAGAAAATACTCTCAGAAGAAACCCGTCGTCGAAAAGCTAAGTACACCGTGAAACCGTTTTCTCCCTCCACCCTTCCTAAGTATTGTCATTGTATGCTCTCTCTCTCTCTCTCTCTCTCTCTCTCTCTCTCTCTCTATTTGAAGAAGGAATAAAGAAAAGAATAAGGAAAAAAGACATTTGTATTTATGTATTATCCGCTGATAATATAGCCGACACGTTAAATATGTGTGTCCGCGTATATTAAAAACCTTTTTATATTTTAATGTCCCCCACGAGTTGGAATTTATTCATTGTGTTGTCTGCCTATCAAGTTGTCTTGCATGCTCCCTTTTCAGCTTCATTCACCTCTTGTTATTCTCGCTAAATTGTCCTATTCGCCTTTAAAAATATGACACGGGAAATTGGAATTGTCGACTACGATGAATAGTATTATTATATCTAAACCTAGAGGCCCATATCTTCCATTATCCTCGGGATAGGAAGAGCTAATGGCCTGGTGGGTGTGTGTGTAATGTGAAATTTGGAAACCCCTTGCCAGCGGCGGTCAGTCTAGCTCCGAATTAACCCCCACATTATCTGCCAGTTCCTATATGCCCGAGAAAGGACTCTGAACTAGGTCTTATTCTGCGAGTGATCAAGTGCCAGGCTGCCCCGTCTTCACACGTGCGAAAAATAAACTCCCGTCTTGGGATAAATATTTTAGGCCGCGTCACAATATCTATAGGGATATCCGCTCTTAACTGGAAACAAAGATGATATAATCATAGGCAATATTTAACTAATCCGTTACTTAAGAATCAAGCAGTTCTAAGTATTAATGACCGTGGATTAACCTCACAAATAAAATGGAAACTTTTTAATATCCTCGACGACAAATGGTTTTAATGGTAGATGTAATTTATGCCTAAAGAAAAAAAATTAGCATATTAAAATACAAAGACCCTAGATAACTATCAAATAAAAGAAATGAACTAATATTCTAATATCGACAAAGAAATAAGTTTTAATCAAAATGATATAATAATGAATCGTAATGAAGTTTACTAAATAGAAAAGATAACAATAATATTATTATTATTACAAACAAATAAATTAATCTAAGAATAAACATAGTATGATAAACTTGAATATTAGACTGAAGAAAGTGTGTCAGTTTCTTTTTTAGAGATTTGATAAATTTGATCAAGTAATTAAAGGATTACACTTGGAAGATATTAATTAATATGTAATTAATAATACATGAAAAAATGAAATTAACCACCAATGAAAGAGGGTTCCTTTAATATGGAGCCGCTTAATACAATTTAAAATGTAAAAAGAGGAACTTATAACATCTCATTTATGGTTATAATTAAACTACATATAATCTTAAAATATATTAGATTATAATATGTCAAACTATTTTCTTAAGATAGTAATTCAAAAACTGGAAGACAAATGGACTTAACAACAAATGTAGCCTCTTAATAAGACGAATATCATAATCACAGTAATGAACAAACGCTTTTAAATTTGTTTGTTTTGGCTTAAGGCATCAACCTTTGTAAGTTATTTAACGCCAAATACATTTTAATACAAATACATAGTTCTATTTCAAACAATTCAGTTTATCATAAGTACAGTTTAATTGTCAAAAATATTTATTTCGAGCTATTCGGTTGAGTCAAATAGTTCTCATTCAAACAATTCAGTTGAGTATAAGTGTAGTGTTTGTCCACACAGTTAAATGTCAAAAGTATTCTATTTCGAACAATTCAGTTTAGTGCAGTGCAGTGTCAGTATAAAAACAGTTCTATTTCAAACAATTCAGTTAAGCATAGGTACGCAGTTTAGTTCGAATTTACCCATAGATAGGACCCTATCAAGTGCTACCATTCCGGGCCTGAGTGGACCTGAGAGCGATGGAGATGAAGGGGTATTCCGCATTCCCCTAAGTTCCAGCATTACTGGAACCTCACCATTTCGACCAGTTCTATTATTAGGTCTGGTCTTCTGGCCGAGATTAGGTGATCCGTTTTTATCTCAAAATCCCAGAGGAGTTTTTGAGTCTCATTCTCCAGGACAGATTCTGGGTTGTGCATATATCATTTGTTCGTACGGTCAAATTTTAATTTCTTGCACAATTCTGAATGGATCACCTTGCCCACCCAGTCGTGTCTACTCTTATACTCTTTCTGTGCTAATTTACTGCATTTACATATTATGTGATTGATCGCTTCGTCTCAATCACCACATATTCTACATCTGCTATTTTGTTGTGTCTTATCTATTCCCGCTTTGATATGGTTGATCCTTATAACGTTGTTTTGTGTCGCTATTAAAAGAGATCCAGTTTCTCTCTTAAGGTTTCCCTTTCTTAGCCACGTTCATGTCTTCTCATGTGAGATGTCGCTTGTTAGTCGCTTAAAACGTCCATACAGTTATTTTTCTTCGAATTTTCTTAGAATAAATTGTTATGGTTTTAACTGATGAATTGGAAAGCAAATGAAAATTTAAATAGTCAAATTATGATGAACAAGGAGTTTTGAGATATAAAAATATGGAGATTAATTAAGACTTAAAAACGTAGACAATATTTTATAAGGTTATTTTTATGTATCACCGGCTATTATAACGGGATTACGACTGGATTATCATTCAATTGGGTTAAATAGATTTTATTAGGATTCTATTTTTTAAGTATAATTCTTTAAATGATTAATAAATGAGAAAATTTCTTCCATTGGAATAGATATGCTTATTATCATCATTGGAAATGTACGCCATCTGAGGAGGCAGTTTATATTTAACGAATTGTCGAAATAGATTTATAATGGCAAACCATCTGTTGAGTTTTCCTTGAGATTCCTAATATATATATATATATATATATATATATATATGTGTGTGTGTGTGTGTGTGTGTGTGTGTGTGTGTGTGTGTGTAAACTCACCTCTTTTTTGAAGTCTCATGATCTTCCAAAAAATATTATCATCATTTGAGACTTTTTTTTAAAAAGTTCGTGAAACTATTTGTAAAGAGACTACCATAAAAGGGCGTGTAAGCATTCATTATAAGTTTTATCTTGCTCTACTGGCCAGTATTTGAGCACTTTTCTAATTAATGAAAAGAGGTTTTTAGAATAATTTGTTATTCCACAATATATATATATATATATATATATATATAAAATTAAAATAAATCGCGAGTCGGAAATCTTCTACTAAAGTTTCACCTTATCGGATCATCAGGAAGTCTAACCCCAACTTCTTTTGACCAACTGGCTGCGTATCCCTTGATTTTTTCAAGGGGTCTGACGAGGTTGGCCTTTTCTTTCTTTTTGACCTAAATTATTTTTTCTTTTTTCCCCCGGGCTGTGATTCGAGATACTTTTATCTCTTGTTCCTGGCGGGTTTTTTTTTTCTTTTTTTCTGGTACCGTGAATGCTGGTAGATATTAGATTAGAATATATATATATATATATATATATATATATATATATATATATATATATACGCTGAGAGGATAAAGTGACATTAAGTAAAAAATACTATAGTATGCTAAACGGAATTGTTTAAAATAGAACTGTTTAAATGAATAAAAATGGATTTAGCATCAATCTACCATAGTAAATCTAAACATAGTTTCTAAATAACTTTAGGAGTCCAATAACAAGTTATAAAGAATATTTGGTAACGATCTAAAATGCTTTTTCTGAATACTAAACCACAAACATATAGTTAAGCGTACTAATAAGTAAACTACAACAATAGAAAACAACAAAATGAATTCAGAAAACCTGAATTTTAACAAAAAAAATGTAAATACTGTCATTACAAAAATAAAGAAGAAGAAACGAGCAATATATATATATATATATATATATATATATATATATATATATATATATATATATTCCCAGGGAATATACATATATACATACACACACACACACACACACATATATATATATATATATATATATATGTGTGTGTGTGTGTGTGTGTGTGTGTGTGTGTTCCGAAGGAAAATAATAGGAATTATGACATATCACACTTAGAGGATCCCATCTTTTTGTAATTCTTAATTATTCTATATTTTTATTCTCTCTATAAAATAACACATTAATTAAAATACTCGTATTTAATTTGTTTGGAGTAGATTTCTCTGAGAAAATAACACCATTATTAAAATATTTGTATTTAATTTGTTTAGAGTATATTTTACGAAGGCAGAATGTCCAGCTATTTTTTCCATTGATCTGTTTATTTATTTATGAATTTTGGATGAAGATTGTTGAGCTATAAAGAATATTAGCAAATATTTTCTTAATCTTCACCTTTTAGGAAAAATGCATATTAATATTAATAATAATTATAATAATATTCCTAATCTCCGTCAGACGACAAGATCTTGTGATAGTCAACAAAAAAGAGAACCGGCCGATTTGTGGACTTTGCGGTTCCGGCTGATCACAGGGTAAACTTTAAGGAAAGGGAAAAGAGAGATAAATACCAAGACCTTTCAAGAGAACAAAAAAACTATGGAACGTGAAAGTGACGGTGATTTGTAATTAGTTCACTCGGTACAGTCAGTAAGGGATTGGTAGAGACTAGAGGACTTGGAAATCAGAGGACGAGTGGAGACCATCCAACCTACAGAATCATTGAGATCAGCCAGAATACTAAGAAGAGTCCTGGAGACGTGAGAAGACTTGCTGTCACACGGATTACAGTGGAAAACCATCAGCTTACGAATGAGTAGAATAATAATATAGTCCCCATATCGTTGAAAATAATCGAGACCATACAAACTACAACATTGTTAAGATTGGCTAGAATACTGAGAATAGTCCAGGAGACCAGGGGAGATCCGACTTCAGGGAAAGACCACCAACTAATGCTAGTGTGAAAAACTCGCTCGGGTCGAAATATGTAATCATATTAATTTCCTAGTAAACTAATGCAGCAAACTGGTACGCAGCAAACTAACATAGAGGTACTACAAGACTTAACACGACTGGGTGGGAAAGCTAACCCACTGGAAATTGTGCAAGAGATTGAATTTGGACAATACTACCAAATGGTATGTGTACAAACGAGAATCAGTTCAAAAGAATTATGCCGTTCAATGAAAATAAAAAAAGCGAAAAGATAAACAAATATTTGAACCTTGCCAAAGTACTAAAAAGTTATCGAATATAAATGTGACGGTGATATCAATTGTAGTTGGTGCCCTTGGAGCATTCCCAAAATTTTTGGTATGGGGAAGGAAGAACCGGAAATCAGAGGAAGAACTGAGACTATCCAGACAACAGCATTGTTGAGATCGGCCAGAATACTGAGAAAATCCTGGAAACCTGTTTGTTTGTTTGTTTGTTATTTAATGGCATATCAAGCTTTTTGGGTTGTTTAATGCTAAATCCATCCTTTTAGAAGGACAGTTGTGGTACTATTTAACCCATAAATGAGAAGATAAGGGAGTTCATGCCTTTCCCAATGGAAGTTGTACGAAAGTAAACGTAATAGCGCGACTGTAGTTCGAACTCGGGTACTACGATTCTGCAGTCCTGCACTTTAACCATAACAACACGGAAACACCCTCCTAGATACCTGAGGAGACTTGCTGTCACTAGCTAACGCTGGAGTGAAAAACTCGCGAAGAACAAAATAATCGCATAAGTGAAGATAACAAACTGGCAAAAACGTAGTATAATGCGAAGCACGATGTGGTGGCGTGGAGTGATCTACTGGGCATTGTGCAAGATTTTAAAATTCGACCATACTTCCATACTGTACATGTGTAAACCAGAATCCTTTCTAGAACATCAGACGCATAAAATTCACAAGGAGATACAAACAGATCCCCAAGAAAACTAGACCTAGTGTTAATTAACAAGAAGAAAAGAATGTCAATCTCGTTGATAATGCCGTTCCAGCGGACCAAAGAGTGAAAATAAAAGAAAACAAAAATACAGAGAAATACTTGGATCAAGCCCAAGCCGAAACAACTTTAAAACATGAAGGTGACAGTAATACTAATTGTAGTTGGGGCACTAAAAATGGTTCCGAAGGCTTGAAAAGTGGATTGGAACAATTGGAAGTCCGGAAGAATCGAAACAATCCAGATCACTACAAGATCAGCCAGGATATTGTGAAGAGTCCAGGAGACCTGAAGAGACTTGCTGATACTCAGACTTCTGTGAAACCCTACCAGTTAAAACTGGAGAGGAAAACTCGCATACACTGAAAATATCAACAATAGTAATGGCTTTGCGCAATATCGTTGATGTTTCTATTTGCTTGAAATGTTTGCTTTGAATTTGGTTTGGTTTGATGGCATATCAACCATTGTAGGTTATTTAAAGCCAAATCTATTTTATACATATAAAAAGTTCTATCTTAAACAATTCAGTTGGCTAAATTTCTATGACGAAACTTTATGATTTAGGGTTTTCGGACTATTGTCTTCATCATTATTTTCACAACGTTTCGGCCGATATGTCCTCCAGCCTTCTTAAAGTGTTTTTCGAACTCGGGAACCTACATGGAACTTCGAACTACGTCCTTTATTAAATCCACGGGGGTCGACTGTTCTGATTCCGTTAGCCGTAACCAGGTACAAGTGTTAAGTATTCCTGTATTGTTACTCGCTTGCAGTCAGGATCGAACCTACAACCTCCAGATGATTGTCTCCTTATAAACTTAGGGAACCAACGCCTATAACCGTTACGCTATGTGTCTCGATGAACAGTTTAGAGTGAATTTTTGGGACATAAACTTAATGTTCTTATTTGACAAGGATTACAACTATTATGTATGATTTTTTACCTGTGCTCATATTCATTTTTTTTTCTAACCGTTTAGATTATCAGTTCCCATATTTTATTCATCTCTATACCTAATCTACTCAACAGGTCATTGCAGCCGACCATAAGAGCTAATTTCTCAAGGCGTCTTATCCTCCAATGTTCTGCACTATCAATTATTTCAACTTCATCTCATAAGGGCAGATGGTTTCCCTTTTCCTTCCATATATAGTCCGCCATACCCGACTTTTCAATCTCACCTCGTACTACTGCCTTCCGGTTTTCTTCTCGCCTTACTTTTAGTGGGTGACCTGTTTCGCCTTTGTATATTATACCAAAACTGCAAGGGATTGAGTAAACACAGTTCTTGATCATTTTGAATTCCGCTGTGGACTTGACCCGGAAGAGATATCGCCGAAGAGTTGAACCACTTGTGAATACTGTCATATGGACTACATATCTTTTGGATCCTTTCGGCTAGTCTTTTGACATAGGGCAGACATACTGCGGTAAGTTTTTGGATATTGTCCTCTATCCTCCTATCCAGGTTTCTTGGAGCCAATGTTATGCGCTCTAGGTAGTTGTTACGATGGATGTTGTGTCTCAAACTAATCATTTCTTCTCGATAAGTATCAGTATCGCTACTAATGGTTTTTGCTCAATGCTGTAAGCAACAGACTATTCCTTTCTTTAACGTATATGGATGATAGGAGTTGAAATTGAAGTACTGTCCAGTGAAGGGGGGCTTGCGATACGCAGATGACCTGAATCCTTTCTCTGTGCATGTTACTAATACATCGAGGAAGGGTGATTTGTTATCTTGCACTTTCTCCGTAGTAAACTGTATAGATGGTCGGATTGAGTTCACGTGATCAAGTAATCTGAACATCTTCCTGATGAGGCCAGAGAATAAATGTACCATCTACGTATCTAAGCCACATAGATGGCTTTAGTGATGTAGATCCTAATACCATTTCTTCGAAATATTCTATGTATATGTTAGCCAATACTGGTGACAATGGTGAACACATAGCCAGTCCTTCTTCTTGTCGGTATATATCAAATCCCTTCCTGCAGCAGGTTGTCTCCACATGGAAAGTCAACATTTCCATTAGATTATTTATCGGGATACAAGTGCTTTCTTCTAGCAAGAGATCTGCAGCCAGTTTATCCCGTACTACAGCAAGTGTCTCATCAGTAGGTACCTTTATAAACAGACTTACTGCATCCAAACTTACCATTTGGTTAGAATGAATGGGGGCATCACTCATTCTCTCCACAAAGTAGGCTGAGTTCTTAATATATGATGATGACTTACCAGTTAGTGGGCTGATGATCTCCACAAGGAAGCAGCTCAATGGGTGACATGCTGAACCTCAGTTGCTGACAATGGGTCTCAATGGAATACCATCCTTATTAATTTTTGGAAGGCCATATATATGTGGTAGTTTACTGTAATGTTGAATTAGCTGTTTGTATTTTGTTTGTGGTATGAGATCTTTATTCTTACCAAGGATCTGTGACAGCTTCCTTTCCGTCTTCAGGGTCGGGTCCTTCTTTACTTTACAATAGCCACCATTGCCAATCAAGTCCGCCATTTTGTTGGGGCATTCCACCCTATCCATTACCATGGTAGCATTGACTTTGTCAGCTGGGAGTATTAGGGTACTATTTTCATCCTGTAGCGATTTAATAGCCTGTCTCTCCATTTTTGAGATGTTTGGTTTTGGAGGCTTTGAATTCTTAAGTGCTTGTCTCACTTTCCATCTTTGCTCATCAGCCCTTGCCTTGAGAATTTTTAAAGTTGCATCCTCGATTGGCGCTATTAGATCTAAGTAAGGAATCCGCTTGATGGTAGTGGCGAAGTTGAGACCTTTGTTTTGCACTGATTTTTCCAGAGTTGTTAGCTGTCGCTTACTGATGTTGACAATGGCTTCCACTGGTGAGTAATAGGATTGGATTTTCATATTGCAGGTTTTCATCTTCTCTAACTTTGTAATTTGGCTCGTCTTGACCATATGAAATTTCTGTTCACACGATTTATTCAGATATTGTTGGATTCGGGTTCTGTCATCTACTTAACACTTGTACCCGGTTATGGCTAACGGTATCAGAACAGGCGACCCCCGTGGATTCAATAAGGACTTAGTTCGAAGTTCTGTGTAGGTTCCCGAGTTCGACAAACACCTGAAGAAAGCCGGAGGACATATCGTCCGAAACGTTGTGGAAATAACAAAGAAGATGAAGACAATATTCCGAAAACCCTTAATGATAAAAATTAAACAATTCAGTTTAGCATAAGTACAGATTCTTTTTTACACACATTTAAATATAAAAATAGTTCTATTTCAAACAATTCAGTTTAGCACAAGTACACAACTTAGTTCTATTCAACCCATAGAGAAGACCCTATCAGAGGCTACCCCTCCGGCCTAGAGTAGACCTGAGAGCGATGGCAATAAAGGGGTACCTCGTGCTCCCCAAAGCTCTAGCATTACTAGAGCCTCACCATCAGATTATTTAGTGTCTTATCCAGGGCACTTGTTGAGGGAGTATTAGCCCTCTGCAGAGATGTAGTCAGTGTATTCTGCAGCCCCAGCCAACTGAGCCATGAATAAAAGGAAAAAATTAATATTTAAGGGTAGACGTGTGTACAACTGAACAACTAGAATAATAAAATGATGATGTCTAGACAATTGACTGAACAAGAATTTCATTCCCAACTATCATTTGATTGGTTCCTTTGTTTTAATGCCTTATCAATCTTCATGGGTTATTTATTACGAAAGACATCCTTATAGAAAAGCAGCAGAGATACTATTCAACACGTAGCTGGGGGATAAAGGGGGTTCATGCCTTTCTCGGGTGTAATAGTCCGAAATTGAACATAGCAGCGTGACTAGAGTTCGAACTCACTTAAAACAAGATCGCAGTCCCACGCTTTAGACACTACACTATGAGACTCTCTCAATGATTATTCGAAGATGTGGAGAACATAAAATGAAATATAACGGTGCAATATCTTATCATCTAAAAAGAGAGGTCCTTTGACAAATGCGATGCTCGACGGAATAAGTGTGTTAAATGCCAAGGTTAGTATTTCGAAGAAACTTAACACTTCATTCATTTTTCATTTCTATCCTGGTAAATAAATCTTCATTCAGCCTCGATTCTTTTAAAACTAACACTCAGTGTGTGTGTGTGTGTGTGAGCGCGCAAGCGATTAATGCAATTCACATGACATTTACTTTATCAATGTAAACGAACTGTCTAATCTGTGTAACTAGTGACATACTAGTGTATGTGTGTATGTGTGTCTGCGTGAGTACGTGTACGTGTGTGTACGTATGTTTGTGTGCGTACGTGTGAGTATGTTAGTGTGTGTGTCTGTGTGCGTTTGATTGTGTGTATGTGCGTGTGCTCATGAGGGTGTATGTGATTTAAGCCATACAACATTTACTTTCTTAAAATTCACACAAACATGTGTGCATGTTCGTGTGAATTTTTGTATACGTATGAGTGTATGTGTGTGGGGGGTATATTTGATACTAACCAGCAGTCACATTTTTATCTTCTCAACATTCAATTCTGTTAGTTTCACTGTGCTAATTTAGTTTTTATGAACTTGTTAATTTGGTGACTAAAATTCATCAAAGAAAATTGAACAAATGAGTAGAAAAATCTTACAAGTGTCAGAATTGGTTAACTTGAGAGAAATTGCTTCAACCAATCATAAACGCCAATGTCTACCAGAAACTCTAATGAAATTATCTAAAAAGAAAAAACATTTTTAAATATTTAAACTTTTTTTACTTGTTCATTGCTTTATGATTCAACAATCATTTTTAGTCAATCAAAAAACACTACAATCAGTTGGTCAAATTGCTCTGTCAATGAGTTTATGAATACACAGACGACATCTTAGGCAGAGCAGGGAAAACCCCACGCCCATCTCTTAAAAGGAGTGTCCTGGTTATTACTCTAAATATCACCTGATGGTGATGCTTCAGTTCTGGAGATCTGGAGAGAGTAGAACACCCTCTAATTTCCATTACTTCCAGGTCCACTCACACACCGATCTGCAGGGGTCCAATCGATGGGTCTAATATGTCTGTTCAAAAATTATTCCTATTCGATAGGATCGTATGCAAAAAAAACTCTTAAAAACAACGACGCAAAAAATGTAAATATGTACGGAAAATGAATGCGATTCTTTAGCATCTAGGCATAAAATAATATGAAACAGGTTGACATGCTGGTAAAATCAGATAATCTATCATTGGTCAAAGTTAACTTAATCAAAATACCAGCGCAAAATGCAATGTCCAATCAGATAGAACCACGTTTCTAACAAAGTTAGTCGACAATAGTATTTCCCAGCAGGGTCCATTTCACTTCCTAGTTAGGAGTTACAAAGAGGCGGTGTTTAGAAGTTTAAAAAAGGACAGAGAACAGACTTTTTCATGCTTATCAGGGAAGTATTGATACGGGAAGAACATTATGCAATGCGATCAAACTGTACGCAGATATTTAACGAACTCTATTCAGTATTGGAATGTGAGACAAGGTTAGATTAAAGTGGGATGTTCCGTATGAAGAATGGCCCCCAAGGGGTGGGTTCAAAAGTTGCCTGCCTGGTCAGTGAAGCATAGAATACGCAGACTGTATCCCCTACAGAGAGTTAAGACTTTCCCCCGCCAAAAAATGGGTATGAAACTCAGCTGCATCGGATGGTGAGGCTCTAGTTCTAGAGATCTGGTGTGGAGTTACCCCTTCTTTGTCATTACACCTATTTCCACTCTGACCCGAAGTGGTAGTATATGTTAGTATCCTATCTAAGGGTCAAATTGTTCAATTTATAAATTATTTGTATTACAAGTGCATGATACCATATAACTGTAAATTATTTGTATTAAGAATATTTACTTGAAGCAATAATTGTCCACTAAGAATTATCGTTAGTGTGCAAACCAATGAAATCTGGCTCGTTTAAAAATGTTACCTATAAGCCACTCGTTTACAAATCATATATATATATATATATATATATATATATATATATATATATATATATATATATATATACAGAAGTTAGCATTAAATAACATAGAAGGGTTGATATGACATAAAACCCAACCAATGTGAAAGTCTTTCGCACTACAATCACCAAAACATACCAGTCATTCCATGCGTGTCGAAATTAACCCAATATTTACATATGTTATGTGTAACAAAGGAATAATTGACATTCTTATTTAAAAGAAAAAACCCAAGTGAAATCCAAATGAATAATATATATATGCCTAAAGAGTCAGAAAAAATCTACTGACTTTCACCTAACCGGATCATCATGACAATTCTGACCAAAGAAGGGTTGGACCATAACTACATTTTACTGATTAAAATACCGCTCGAAAGAATAAAATTATCATAAAAAATTTCATTTTCAATTATATACATATATATATATATGTATAATTGAAAATGGTGTATAGTGGCTCGTACCACGTGACTTCCGGTATCGCGGAAGTATAAAAGACGCCATGTCTCTTAAGCACAAGGAGGCAGAAGCAGAAGTAGAAACAGAAGCAAAGAGACAGCTCTGAAGGGACGTCGGTCAGTAGTAAGACCAACTTCGGACGTAACACCAACAGCGCGTGACTTATAATACTAGTCTGACTGTACCACTTGAGTTAATAAACAATTAACTTTATTTCACTGTGTATCTTTTTTCTTACCACGATACAATAGAAAATAAAATGATGGTTATTACCCCCCCCCCACTTCATTGATTAATATAGAAGAAAAACGAGATCACCGGTCGAAAAATGGTGCCGTAAAATGTATACCGATTCACCTGGCATAGATTTACTCAATAAAGAGTCCTGGTATGAATAATGATTCCGTTTTGATGGTAAATTAGTAGAAATATTCTACAACAATTACTACAGTTCCTCCATCAATGTCACTACTTCTCAAAGTTAGGCGCCTCTGGTGGGGTAATGGTTAGGAAGCTGGACTAGCAAACCTACACGAGTGAGTTCGAGTCTCATTGGGTGCCCCTTTCATATGGCCTTGTGCCACATCTAAGCAAAAAGCTTAGTAAATTACCACTACTTCTCAAGGTTTGGTTTAGTTTCTTTGTTTTAATGGCATATCAACCTTTGCAGGTTATCTAATGCCAAAGCCATTCTCCTAGAAGAACAGTAGTAGTACTATTTAACCCACATCTGGGAGGATAAGGGGAATCATACCTTTCCCCAGGGTATTTGCCCGAAAGTGAATGTAATAGCGCGACTGGAGTACGAACTCGCGTACTACGATTCCGCAGTCCATCTCTTTAGCCATTACACTACTTTTCAAGTTGATTAACATAACAAATAATATTGCACACAGATAAATATGTAGACACAAATGACTACATGAAATCGGGTAGACTCGAATTGGCTTTTACACAAACCTATGGGTTTTTTCCTTTTTTTATTTATTCATGTATTTATTTATTTTTATTTTATTTATATTTTTTTTCAATAACACTGGTGCGTGATACTAAGAAATAAATTTAAAAAAAAAACGTCTTTATTTACGATAAATGAAATACAAAATTTAAGATCTTCAAGAGGAGAGTTATCTTACCCTGAAAGGCACTCTTCCACCCAACACCCAACGGAACAAAAAAAAATAAGCAAAATAAATAGAAATACGAACTGCAAAAGGACACAAAAAATAAACAAAATAACACAAAAGCCATCAACTTCAGTATGTGGTTTAGTGTTACTAAATTATAGTTTTAATGTATAAGACACCCTCGTAAATTATTAGACTTCATCAGAAAAATAGAAAATTATATATATATATATATATATATATATATATATATATATATGTAATCGATTTAAAAAAAAGAAATATTTCCCCCACGAAAACATTCAAAAATATCAAATTAATCAACAGACAATTTAGTAAATAGTTTTTAACACTTTTGACTAAAGTAGAGTGTTTACATAAAAGATTCTTGAAATTTCATTAATCTTTTTATATGAACTCGAACAAATAAAATAAGTCTTATTTCTTAATTTGGTTTGACAGTACAATTGGCTAAGGCCGTAGAATACACCGACCGCATCTCTGCAGATGGGTAAGACACACACCAACGAATGTCCTGGACATTACTCGAAACATTATGGCGATGAGGCTTCAGTGATACTGGAGCTTTGGGAAATGCGGAGTACCACTTCATTGCCATCGCTCCCAGGTCCACTCTAGACTGGAGTGGTAGCACCTGTTAGGGCCCTATCTATGGGTCAAATAGAACTAAACTGTGTATTATGCTAAAATGAATTGTTTGAAATTGAACCGTTTTGATATTTAACTGTGTGTAAATAAATGACTGATGTTTAGTTGAATTGTAAGTGATACATAGTAATATATGGAACCATTTCATTTTATTGACTAAACGGAATAGTTTGAAATAGAACTGTTTTTGACATTTAAACTGTTTACCTTTACTAATCTGAATTGTTTGAAATATGACTGTTTACATGTGTAAAAATGGATTTGGCATTAAATAACCTAAAATGGTTGGTGTGGCATAAAACCAAACCTAAACGTTCATTGTTATTGCTCCCAGGTAAACTCTGACCCGGAGTAGTTCCACCTGATAGGGTTTTTCTATAGGTCAAATAGAACTATCTGACATTTAAACTGAGCTTAAACAAATGACTAATGCTAAATTGACTTGTTAGAAATAGAACTGTTTGATTATTTAACTGTGTATAAACAAATGACTGTTGTTTAATTGAATAGTTATTGATACATAGCAATACTTGGAACCATTTAACTGTGTTCAAACAAATGATAATATTGAAGAGAATAATTAGTGCTACATTGCAATACTTGTAACCACTTCACTCAATGCAAACAAATGATTGATACTGAATAGAATTATAAGTGTTAGATTGCAATGCTTAAAACCATTTAACTGTGGAGAAACAATAGCAATACTACAGTGCAAATGAATTAGTTCTACCTCATTTAAAAATGAAATTACGGACATACTAATTTCCTACATATCATGTAGGTCTATTTAAATATGTGTAACCAAATGACTGAAGTTGAATTGTTACTTTTACGTTACAATACTTGAAACTATTCAACTTTGTGAAAAATAATTGAGCTCAGACATCATTTACAAATGTTATCAAGAAAATGTGTTTTGAATGTATATTTAGCATATAAGTATACAGAGGATTTGGCATTAAATAACCCAAAGTGGTTGATATGCCATAAAGCCTGACCAAATCATATAAATTTGATATATATGTATAAAGAGGATTTGGTATTAAATAACCTGCAATGATTGATATGCCATAAAAGCCAACGTAACCACATCATATACGTGATGAATTCAATAAGTTTCCAGACTTTTTTGTACAGGCATTTAAAATTATCGTAGACTCTTGAAAATTCGCTATGTTATTGCTATACATCTTCTGAGATGACTGACCAAATTTTATGATTTCAGCTTCAAATGAACAGCTACAGCAGGAATTGGAATACACCCTACTAAAACCTGATTGTCACAGCTGGGGAATTTCAAAAATGCTACCTGGACTTTAGAAGAACGATATGCAATAAAATTCTGTTTTAAACTTGGAAAAAATGCCTTGCGATGAAAGCTGGATCTACTGCTATGACTGTGGGAGAACCAGTGGAAGCATGCTGGCTCTCCCAGACCCAAGAACGCCAGGCAGAACAAATCCACTCACAAACTTTTGATGATCCCCTTTTTTGACAGCACTGGCATGATCTACATGCACTGGGTTTCCACTGGACATACAGTCAACAAGGAATTCTATGTTGAGGTTTTAAGGGAGTTCAGAAAGAGATTCCTAGGGAAGAGGCCAACACTCTTCAAATCGGGTCAGTGGTATTTCCACCTGGACAATACACCAGTCCACAACTCCATCCTTGTCACAGACTATTTGACCGAGTTGGGCATCAAGACTGTTCCTCACCGTCCCTATAGTCCAGATCTTGCTCCCTGTGACTTTTGGTCATTCCCTAAGCTCAGAGGCTGTCGTTATGAGACAATTGAGGAGATGAAAGAGGCTGTGACGAAGGCTATTGACACGCTCACACAAGAGGACTTCCATTGGGCCTTCCAGAAGTTGCTGGAACGGCACAACAAGTGCATTGCAGCCGGAGGAGATTACTTCGAAGGGGACTAGAGTTTCATGTGTACTATCAATAAAAGTACCCATACGAAAAAAGTTTGGAAACTTATTTAATGATCCCCGTATATTTAATATATATGCATAAAGAGGATTTGGTATTAACCTACAATGGTTGATATGCCGTAAAACCCAACCAAAATATTCATATATATTTAATATTTATGTATAAAGAGGATATAGAACTAAATAAACTACAATGGTTAATATGCTATAAAATCCAACAAAACCAAATTAATTGGTTCGTGCAAAAATGGAAATCTTCATCAAGTTTATTTTATACTTTTGCTCGGATCAAATTAACGAATATGTCCTATTTGATTCGTATGAATATTAACAATTTTTGTATATCATGTCAATTTGATGAAGGTTTCTGTCGTATATTGGACACCGTCATAGGAAATGGACACGGCGACATGAGTTCAATCCCAGGACACATCGGAAATACTCTTAGAAATGGTATGGATCGAACTATTCTCCTTCCAGTAATGGATAGATAGTAGGGCAGGCTGGACTCTTTAACTTTGGCATGGCAACCGTTCTGTGGGAAGGAAATCTCCGAATTAAAACCTGTTAAACTCTGCTTAAAAATTGACCTTGTGTCACATTCTGCTCGTTCGGAGGGTTTGATAAATATATATGAAGTGTATTTCTAGAGAAATGATCATGAACTTCACCCAGCAATGGGTTAAATGGTACTTCTGCTCTTCTACAAGGATGGTTTTGGCCTTATATAACTCAGGGTTAAACCAAGAGACCAAGCCATGAACTTCATTGCAAGTTCTGATAGACACATCTGGTTGATTTTGTTATCTATCAATTCAATGAAGAAAGTGATTTTTTTTTCTGTTTGCATCCTAGTTTCTTCCTTTGAAAACCTGTAACATTTTCCTCGCATCTTTGCGCCCTCTGGAGAAGTCCTCGTGGTGTAATTGGTTAAAACGCTCAACTGCGGAATTGTAATAAGTGAGTTCAAATTCCAGTTGCTCTATTACGTTCACTTTTGGATTAATACCCTTAGGAAAGGTATGAACCCCCTTATCCTCCCAGCTATGGGTTAAATAGTACCACTACTGTTCTTCTAGAAGGATGGATTTGGCATTAAATAACCTAAGAAGGTGGATAAACCCTTATCAAATTAAAATTTACTCCCTGTCTTGCATTAAAACGTTCTTCCTTGGCACTGCTACAGAGGTTCAGTGTATAGTACCTATAACCGTCGAAATCTAATCAAATATGTTACAAAAATATTTTAAAAATTAAATATCAGTAATTTCAATATATATTAATCTATCAAATATTATTAATACTAGCATAAATACCTGCCCTCCGCTTGGTCCAAGTACTTAAATAATAAAATATTATCTTAAATTCGAAATACTGACGAAACTAAATAAAAACGCACTTTAAAATGTTGTACTTATTTTTATTTCATTTTTATTGATTAGTATATGAAATTATACGTAGGATGGGTTTATTTGTGTAAATATTTTAAGATATTTATATTAGGCAAAGAAAACAAATGGAATGAAAAATAGTATTTAATATCCTTTAAGTGTGAATTATCACGGTAAACTTATTTGAAACAGAGGGAGTATAATCGAAGAATAGAATAGCTTGAACTCTAGTTCTTCCCATCACTCTCGGTTTTGATAGCTGAATTTTCCTATTTTAACTATTTAACTAAATTAGACAGTAAAGAATAAATTCACTGTTATTTCTTTTTGATAATGGATTTTTTAAAAGATTTATCGACTGGGTTTTTGCTCATATTTATTAGAATAAAGCCAAACAATTAGAAATCAATAAAGTTTAGCAAACATTAATTAAAATCAAATTTTTATGATCAATATCCGAATTATCATTCATGTTCATACAGTAAACAGCTATTTGCTTGTATATATAAATACAATTACTGGCCAAACCTAATAATAAAAAACACGTTTCTTAATCCTTGAGAAAATAAATAGAAATCCAGAAGAATGTAATGTATAATAACCAAGGAAATCGTGAGGCCAACGGTTACAAAAAATCACATAATTTCCATTACAATAAAAAGATATTAATATTTTTTTAAATTTCAGAGACATCCAGAAATAATCAAAAACATTTTATAAAAAGTTAATTTTCTTCTACACCAAAATACCATGGTTTTATTATTTCTACATTATACAACCAGAACGCATATTATTTGCAATTATTT
Organism: Sepioteuthis lessoniana; assembly: GCA_963585895.1. Taxonomy (NCBI): domain Eukaryota; kingdom Metazoa; phylum Mollusca; class Cephalopoda; order Myopsida; family Loliginidae; genus Sepioteuthis; species Sepioteuthis lessoniana. The sequence continues at coordinate 19,728,954 of OY757910.1, read as the reverse complement.
ACAACTAAAATCTACATCTTTGAAACTCAAAAATATGAATATGTAGCTGTCCAAACATAAGTATGCCCTCTATAAATATATTTATGTAATTTTAGTTTCAATGCTATAAAGTTTATTAATAAATAACCCCTAATGATATCCGTTTTGATCTTATAAAACTCCATAGTAGAATAGTAAAATCTTCGTACCTTCGGTTTTGAAGAAAATTAACTTGTTATAAGGGGGTTTTTTCATTAAAGATATATTTATTAGTTTATTTATAGGTTATATTGTACACTTTTTTATATAGTATTATTTTTTAGGAAATATTAAATATCATACACTTCGAAATAATAACTTTTTCGTTTGCATATATCCCAACAGTGTGTGAGATTCCCACTGGTGCAGATACTACACTTCGATCAAAGTGTAATGTAATGTCCACCCTCTTAAGTCTGGAAGTTTGACTGACAGGTAAGTAAAGTAAAGTTGGCGACCATTGTTTAGAGCGACCAGAAGGCTCCCTTTTCAATAGCTACAACACCGAGGTGTGTGGAGGGCGCTACTCCTTTTCCTAGATTGCTCCATTTTACCCTCGATACGCACCTTAAATTGCTGAGTGTTAAGCAAGGAGGTATCAAGTACCATTTTTAAAGTCTTTGGTATGACTCGACCTGGAATTGAACCCAGGTCTCCCGGACCATAGACGAACACTCTACCAACTAGACCAATGAGAAAACCAGCAATTAGAAAGCGTTTGCATTGAGATTTACAAGGTAGATTTCTGGTGCAGTACTAAACGGTCGTGTGTTTTCGGGTGTAGCATTTTTGAAGATGCGATGAGTTTTCTCCTCTCAATGAAAGACGGTTAAGAAACTTAGGAAGATGGCCGGCCTGAATTATTAACTGACTTATACTCGAAGGTGGCACCGAATTCAGATTTCTATTTAAATACAACCTTTATACTGTTATATTCTTGTTTTTATCTTACACACTTTAATCTATGCCTGGACACGTGCACACACACACCCACACACACACACACACACACACACATATATATATATATATATATATATATATATATATATATATATATATATATATATATATATATATCCTAAAATTATTGAGCGTTTACTCACTTCTTTTTGGCAGTCTCATTACTCCCAATTTCATGCACATTTTTAAAGAATCATTAGATAAGACTTAGTACGATAATTGTGTTCTTATATTGTGGGTTTTATCCTACTCAACTGGCCGGTATTGAGCACTTTTTTCATTTGTGAAAAAACGTTTTTGAACGATATATATATATATATATATATATATATATATATATATATATATATATATATATAAGACATTCAAAGAAATACGATATTCAAAGAGATACAGCACACTATATCAAAAGAGAAGTTTCAAAGGTGCTTCAGCCGATGAAAAACTTGCTGCAATATGTGTGTTGAATGTCATATTTTTAACTAGGTAAATACTTCGTCAGTCTCGATAGTTTTTTGAAAACACCTTATATCTATTGACGAAAGTCTGTACAAACACAAGTCTATTGGGTAGTTTAATTGCCTCTGAACTCAGGATATTAGTGGAATCCTCGCATCAGATTTTGGGGAACCTGCCGACACCTTTGAAGGAAGAGGTAAAACATAAAAAATAAAAGAAAATAAGACAATCTGATCACAACGGAACTCGTTTTTGTTTTTTGCTGTTTTGTTTTGTTTTGGGTTTTATTGTTATTATTATTATTATTATTGCCCGATAACTGTTTTGTTTCATTCTTTGAGACAAAATGTATATGCAGCTGGCGAAAGAATGGCGCTTCCTTTCTACAAGAAACGATTGCTTAAGCATAGAACCGCAGGTAAGAAGCCAGTGATGATATGCACAGGAGAAAAAAATGAATCGAGAAATAAGATATTCTTGTAAAGAATATTCTCTCGTTATGCTTTAGGCTAACGTTATAGAAGTGGACACCCTTTTGATGGAGGAAAACTAAATCAATAAATTCTTCAGGATTGATGCCTTTGTATAAAAACAAGCAAAGGGGGAAGAAAGAAAGAAAGAAAGAAATCCATGATGAAGAAAGATAACAAGAAGAACAAGAAGAAGAACAAGAAGAAGACAGTTTTATGATAGTGACGATAAAAATATTTCTAAAAATTTACCAAATGTCCTTTTTTTGTCTATACATCATTCCATATCTCAAAGACGGTTTGAGCTATCTGTTTTACTGTAGTTACTAATGAAATAGCCCAAATCTTCGATAGAGTTGTTGGCGAGTTCAAACCCTGGATGTGGTGGCTTACGAGTTCGAACCCTAGAAAAGGTTGTTTGCGAGTTCAAACGCTACAAAAGGTTGTTTACGAGTCCAAAGCTAAAATCAGATTGTTCGCGAGTTCAAACCCTAGAAAAAGTAGTTCGCGAGTTCAATTACTATAAAAGTTAATTGCTTGTTCAAACCCAACAAAACGTTGTTTGCCCGTTCAAACCAAAAAAAAAAAAAAAAAAACTGTTTGCGAGTTCAAACCCTCGAAAAAGTCGTTTACGAGTTCAAACTCTAAAAAACTGTTGTCTCCGAGTTCAAACCTTACAAAAGGTAGTTTCCGAGTCCTAATCTTTGATGAGTTGTTTACGAGTTCAAACCTTACAAAACGTTGTGTGAGAGTTCAACCCTCAAAAAGGACGGTTACGAGTTCAAACCCGTGAAAAGGTTGTTTGTGAGTTCAAACCCAACAAAACGCTTTTTGCAAGTTCAAACCCCAGAAAACATTGTTTGCGAATCCAAAACCTAGAAAAGGTCGTTTACGAGTTCAAACCCACGAAAAAGGGTATTTTCGAGTTCAAACCATAGAAAAGTCTGCTTTCGATTTCAAGCACGAGAAAAGTTTGGGGTTTTTTTTCGGGTTTGAACCCTAGAAAAGTTTGTTTTTGAGTTCAAACTCTGGAAAAGGTTGTTAGCGAGTTCAACCCCAACAAAAAGTTGTTTGCGAGTTCAAATCCTAGACGAAATTGTTTGTAAGTTCAAATCTTAGACGGTGTTGTCTGTGAATTCAAATTCTTGTTCAAGTTTTTTTTTGTTCGAATTGTTGGCTGGGTTGTTTTCGAATTCAAATCTTTGTCAAGATTGCTTCCAAAAAAATAGGAGGTGTCCTCGTGGTGTAACGGTTAAAGCGATAGACTACAGAATCGTAATAAGTGAGTTTGTACTCCAGTCATGCTATTACGTTCACTTTTGGAGAAAACAACCTTCAGAAAGATTTTGAACCCCCCACCCCATATCCTCCCAGCTATGGGTTAAATAGTACCACTACTTTTCTTCTAGGAGAATAGCTTTGGCATTAAATAACCTACAAAAGTTGATATGCCATTAAACAAAGAAACCAAACCAAAAAAAATTATAAGTTACTCTATCAGAATGAAAAAAATTGTTTTCACCCTTATTATACACAGATGTACTCGGACGAATATCTTCTTGCTTCTTAGAGTTACAACTTTCCAACCGTGTTACTTTTCGGCCTTCTTCATTTGTGCGTCATCGTTTGATAGGAGGTCTCATTGGGTGCCCCTCTCATATGGCCTTGTGCTACATCTAAGCCAAAAGCTTAGTAAATTTCCATCGTTTGATAGGAGGTACGTGATATCGTTATAAGAAAATGGACCCAACGAGCCGAGTTTAAATCCTGGACGAACCAAAGTACATCCCAATTCCCACAAATACCGATCTCTTTTTCTTCCAGCTACAAGTAAATTGTTGGCAAGACTGAGCTTTTTAGCTATTATTCGCAAAAAGTCCCACCAGTCGGGCGGGTTTTAGGCACGTTAAAATAATGCATAAATTAGTAGGTGTGCTTCTGCTACTTCTGCTGCTGTTGCTGCTGCTGGGGGTGTAAAAGGTTTGCTGAAAAATTAACACTATAATCATGAACAAAAGACAAGTGTAAATCAAGACATCAACAAAGTCAGTTGGGATAACAATTTTGTGAAAATATTTGGTTGGTATTGAACGGCATATAAACCCTTTTCGGTTATTCAATGTCAAATCTTTTGGGGGGGGGGTTTTGGGGGGGGTCTTTTTTTTTTTTTGTATACATATGATTTCCAAGAAAATAGCGTGGATGGTAACTATTTTTTTAAAGCGTGAAACAAATAGTACGAGACAAATTTTACTGTTATATAATTGCGGAAGAATTTTTTTTATATTATCATTTTTCGTTTTGTATATCTTACCTTTCGGTTTAGTTAGGCTGAGAACCTTTCGGCTTAGTGCATGGGTTAGTTAGGTGCACACATTGAGTGCAGGTGTTCACACAGATGTCACAATAAAAACCCCAGATAGGAAATCGGTCCGGGGACGTGAATGACGTCATGCCCGCAAGCGATGGGCTGAGGATTTTGGAATTTGAAAAAAACAATGAGTTGAGTTTCGACGCTAAAGGAAGGAAGTAAATTTTCCGGAGCTCGCCGAGGCCAGACCAGTAGTTTGCGGCGGGGTACCGCACGTGGTGGAGTCAGATGGAAAAGTCAGCATAGAAAGAAATTGTGTCTCTCTCTCCTCATGTCGAAAAACCTTAAACTCAAAAAGGTAATAAAAAGTTTCGTACCTGAATCAAAAAAGAGAGTCGTGCTTCGTGTTTTTCGGATTGTCTATTTCACATATTCAAATCTTGGTCGTATTTTTGGACGTGAATATATTACGTTACTTCATAGGCGCCTGCTTTGCAGATGGCTTTGTTTCGTAGATGTATCTTATATTTCTTATATATCTACTTATTTGAGGCTTACATTTGTGCTGTCAATGTTTCAATCTCCATACTTTCTGCACTCTTGGATCTATTTAGAGTTTCGGTTTTATTGTGTTTTGATCCTTTGGAGTTAAATTGTTTTCGTTTATTTGATGGCATTGTTCTGTTATTGATTTCTTAGGATTAGGGTCTTTTCTAATTAAAATGAAAATATCAATCAATTTGGAAGTTGGCGGATAAACTAAAAATTACTGATCTTCCGAATGCACCATCAGTGGATGATTCCAAACGACGTTCATCTTCAACGAGCATCAAGTAACAAACAAAAGAAAAGAAAAAGGATAAAACGAAATAAAGTATCTTGCTGGAAATTATGTGAGCATACCATATTTACCAACCCCTCCGCTTGGGCAGGATATGACACAAGGTCAATTTTTAAGCGGAGTTTAAGAGGTTTGAATTCAGAGTATTCCTTCTCCTAGACTAGTTGCCTCGCCAAGACTGAAGAACCTAGTCTGTCCTACTATTTACCCATAGCTGGAGGGAGAATAATTGGATTCATACCTTTCTCAAGGGTATTAGTGCTATGTGAAATGCAATCAGTCTCGTCCAGGATTTGAACTCGTGTCGCCGTGTTCATTTCCTTCGACGATAACAATTACACCACAGGCATACTACTATGTCGAAGTAAGTTGGTTTCTTGGTCGAAGACTTATGGCATGTCAACTCTTGTGGGTTATTTAATGCAAAATCCTATTTATATATATATATATGTGTGTGTGTGTGTGTGTGCTGTTCAAACCACGGAATACTTTTTCCTTATGATCTTTATGTGTAGACGTTCAAATCTTATAGTTTCTTTTCGTATGTCGGGATCTAGATGGCGAAGAAAATGTTCCATATTTGCCCAAGCGATTTTGAGTATCTTTAGTATAACACAGCAATGATACCGAAAAACTCACATCCTCCGATATACGAAAGATTCTCATTAACCATACAAGAACCCTCCATAAAAAAAACAAAAATCGCCTACAAATTCTTGAGGCAATATGAATTAAGAATAAGAAAACCTAACATAAACAAAATAGCATTTACTACTGGCACAAATATACTAAACATATATAATAACTAACCTTAGCACCCCTCTTAATTGAATAGAGCAACCTTATATAAAAAAAAACCTTCCAAATAAATAAAAGTAAAAAGTAAATAAAGTTGGCGACGTTAGTCGAGGGTGACCCGAAGGCTCCCTTTTCGATAGCTACTACACCAAGGTGTAGGGGAGGGCGCTACTCCTTTCCCTGGATTGTTCCACTTTACCCTTGATCCGTACCTTATAATGCTGGGTGTTAAGCAAGGAGGAATCAAGTATCATTTTTTGAGTCTCTGGTATGACTCGACCTGGGATTGAACCCAGGTCTCCCGGGCCATTGGTGAACACTCTAACCATCATGCCAATGTCCGATAAATAAATAAAACTCACACACAAAAAAACAAAAACAAAAACAACAGTTCCCTGAAGACGAACAGAGATATGGTCGAAAGCGCTTGGGTAAATATGGGACACTTTCTTCACCATCTGGATCCCGCCATACGAAAAGAAACAATGAGACTTAAACGTCAATATATGAAGATCATAAGGAAGAAATATTCCGTGGTCTATAACAAAGCCTGCATGAACAATGACTTGCTGCCAAAATACACAACATATATATTACCCAGTCGGGGGTGGGGGCTGTAGAATACAGCTATCGCATCTCTGCAGAAGTGTAAACCCCACCCCCGACAAACGAGTGCCCTCGATATGACACAAAACAATCTGATGGTTCCAGTAATTCTGGCACTTTGGGGGATACGAAGTACCGCTTCATTGCCATCGCTCTCGGCTTCATTCTGGACTAGAGTGGTAGCATCCGATACGGTCCTATCTATGAGTCAAATAGAACTAAACTGGGCACTTATGCTAAACTGAATTGCATGAAATAGGAATGTTTTGAAATTTAAACGGCGTACTTATACTAAATTGAATTGTTTGAAATAGAACTGTTTTTAAATTTAACTGTGTGGGAACTAAAACTATAATTATACTAAACTGAATTGTTTGAATTAGAACTGTTTGACTAAACCGAATAGCTTGAAATAGAAATTTTTATCACAATTAAAGTGTGTACTTATGCTAAACTGAAATGTTTGAAATAGAACTGTTTATTCATATAAAAATGGATTTGGCATTAAATAACCTACAAAGGTTGAAATGCCCTCAAACCAAAACAAATAAACAATATATATATTTGATTATTAAGAGAATATTTTGTATGTAACTTTTTAAAACAAGTTAAAGCTCATTTGTTTACACTATCTAACACTAATAATTCTATTCAATATTAGTCGTTTATTTGTACATATTTCGAATGGTTTCAAGTATTGCAATCTAACACTAACAATTCTATTCAATATTAATCATTTGTTTGCACACAATTTAAATGTTTTCTGAATAGTACTACGACTATGACTACTACTACTAATGCCGCTCAGTCAGCTGAGACAGTAGAATATTCAGAGGTGTAAGATGTCTCCAGGATAGTGTAATGGTTAGCAAAATTGACGAGCAAACCTGCAAAAGTGAGTTCGAGTCTCATTGGGCGCCCCATTCATTCGGCCTTGTGCTGCATCGAAGCAAAGAGCTTTGTAAATTACATCTGATTTCGAGGCGCCAGCCAAGAAGATTTGGGGAATATGAAATACTCTTTCATTGCCGTTGTTCCCAGGTCCACACTGACCCGGAGTGTTGGCACCTGATAGAGTCCTATCTATGGGTCAAATATAACTGTTTGACATTGAAATTGTGTATAAACAAATTACTTGCATTAAGTTGAATTGTTAGAAAAAGAACATTTAATATATGTATGAAGAGGATTTAGTATTAAATAACCTACAATGGTTGATATGCCATAAAAGCCAACCTAACTAAATCATATATATCTAATAAATATGTATAAACAGGATTTGATATTAACCTATAACAGTTGATATGCCATAAAATCCAACCAAACCAAACTAATACTACTAATGATAACAAATGATAATTATAACAATAATAATGAATACTGAATGATACAAATAATTCTATGTATCAAGTACTCCAATCTAATACGAACAATTTGCACACAGCCGTATGGTTTTATATAACTAATAATAATAATCCTTAGTTAATGAATGAACAGATTTTTTTAACCCATAGATGATACCCTAACTGGTATTACCACTCCGGGCCACAATTGACCTGAGTGTGATGGTAATGAAGGCGTACTTCTCATTCCCCAAATCTCCAGGACTAGATCCTCACCATCAGATGCAGTTTAATGTCGAACCGTCAGAGTAGAGAGACATCAATGAAACTTTGAAAATTTCCGAAAATTTCCGAAAATTAGAGAAAAATATATGCTATTTTTGTATAGTCATCTACAGCATCACAACGACACAATAATAAAACAGACGCAAGGACAAAGACGCAGTGACAAGATGCAAGAAGACTTCTTTAACGATATTTTTACCTCTCACTTTATTGCAAGGGTTCGAAAGGGTTGTTCAAGGTTTGCATGTGAGAGGGTGCTGGAGACCGAACATAAACTTCATATTTTGACTCCACTGTTATGACCGTCACGTTGTGTCTTTCTTGTTCTCTTAGATGCTCAACCAGAGGTCTTTAGGGTCCACTGCTGGATGCTGGCTTTCTTTACTGCATCTTCTCTGGACCCCAGCTCATCAGGGCTTCAAGTCCCATCGGCCTGGTGTGGCTTTCCTTACCACATCTCGTCTCTAACTCTCTGGAAGTCTGCTGGCAACTGCATCGGGGGTTTTCCGAGTGCCCCCTCGGTCGGGTGTGGCCTTCCCTACCACATCTGGTCTCTACTGTCTGGAAGTCTGCTGCCAACTGCTTTGACACCCCAAACTCAACTGAGTTAAATAATAATTCAACGCCCACACGATCGCCTACTGGATCTTTGAAATCGAATGTTTAATCGTCATCAAGCGGAAATAACTGTCATGCAGTTCAGAGGTTACTCTCTTCCGGTGCATCACTGTAATGGCACAATAGGACCTTCACTTTGTCCCATATCATAAGCCTTAATCCGCCCACACGATCTCTTTCGATTACTGGCCATTGGAATGTGTCACTTCCTTCCGGTGTATCACCTTGGAATAGCATTTTTGGGCCGGGGCGAAGGTCAGAATATAACACTATTATCAAAAGAAAGATTTTTTTAAAGAAAAAAACAATTGACTAAAAGAAAAGTTTCTGAAAACAAACTATTAAAACTGAACGGAATAATGATTACATATTTTTTTAATATTTGAAATACCTGAGATAAAAAAAAAGACATAAGTTGATTTGCTGGATAATGATACTGCTGAAAGGTTTATAAACATTACACTTCAATATGAACAAGAAAATCAAAACTAGCAAAACCAGTTAAGAAAAAAGAAAGAGATAAGAGACAAGGAGGACGTTTAGGAAAAGAAAACAAACATTATTGTGGGATTAATTAAAAATACAACACATTAAAATGTAAGAAAGAAAAATTGGATAAAATTAACCGAGATAGAAAAATGAAAAACATTTTTTTTTAATGATGTGGTGTTTCTGGGTTTTCAAAATAGTTGCCAGAGACAAAGATGAGATAAAGAAATGACGGTGAATTCACACCAGGAAAATAAAAAAAATCAGACACGCAGTCAAAGAAAAATACCACTCATTTTATTACTGTTTCATCTTCCCTCCGGACTCGTCTCAAAAACAGGTTCACGTGAAATGGAAGAAATTGCTAAATCTCAGCCCATCCTCGATGATAAGGTTCCACTTATGAGGCTCTGAGAAATGTGGAGTCATCCCTACATTGAACTTCCTCCCAAGTTCACTCGATAAATTTACATCTATGGGTAAAATAGATCTATTTGAAAATTATTTATATTTAATAGGAATACTTTGTACCATATAACTGTGTGTAAATCATTTGTATTAAGAATAGTTACTTGAAGCTATAATTGTTTACTTAGTATTATTAGTCAAAAACAATTAGCGAAGCCGATGATGCCGATGATATAGCAATTCTGGCAAATACACCCGCCCAAGCCGAAACACTACTGCATAGTCTGGAACGAGCTGCTGCAGGCATTGGCCTCCATGTCAATGCACACAAAACGGAATACATATGCTTTAATCAAACAGGCGACATTTCCACACTAATTTGTAGCTCTCTGAAACTAGTTGACAAGTTCACCTACCTAGGAAGCAGTGTCTCATCAACCGAAAAAGACATCGACACGCGACTAAGAAAGGCATGGACAGCTATCGATAGCCTATCGATCATATGAAAATCGATAAAATGAAACGCAGTTTCTTCCAAGCAGCTGTCGTGTCGATACTGCTATATAGATGCACTATATGGACGCTAACAAAACGACTGGAGAAAAAACTTGACGGTAACTACACAATAATGCTGCTAGCAATATTGAAGAAGTTCTGGAGGCAATACCCCACAAAGCACTAACTGTACGGCCACCTACCCCCCATCACGAAAACTATCAAAGTTAGACGAACCAGACATGCAAGAAACTGCTGGAGAAGCAGGGACGAGCTCATAAGTGATGTTCTCCTATGGACACCCTCACATGGCCGAGCAAGAGCAGGGCGACCAGATCGAACCTACATACAGCAGCTCTGAGAGGATACGGGATGTAGCCCAGAGGACCTGCCAGAAGGGTTGAACGATAGGGAGGAGTGGCGAAAGAGGGTCAGGAATATCCGTGCAGACGGTACGACATGATGATGATGATGATGAGTATTATTAATAGAAGTTACTTACAACTTAATAACTGTGCAAGTAAATATTTACACAGACCTGCGTTGAAATTTTTCCAAAGGTCAAAGGTTTATCAAGTGATATATGATCGCCATTTCATGTTGAATTCAAAAATACCATTCATTGTGTTCGGTCAGGTCTGATTTTTAAGATGTGCTTGAATATTTCACAAGTTTTACGCAATAGAACTTATTCAAAAGCCAGAGGACTCTACTTGTAACAGCTGATCATGGGTGCCTGATGTTTTGCATAGCATGTCACGTTGAATCAGTTCTTAAGTATAATGTACCACTCTACTCGCTAACACCCATGTGCCTAGAGGGACTTGTGCTTATCCCTCAGCTTAAAAGGATTTTAATGTACTGTGTCAACGAGTGCTGGTTTATTTTTTCTCTCTTCAGCTTGACATTAGTATTCCTGTAAGAATGGATTGCAAGAGTAAGAATAATCCCCACAGCTTCTTTAATATCTGCAGTAATGTGGTTCTTCCAAACCATGAAGCAAAATTCACTGACTTTGTGAAGAAGGCATATAGCGATAATTTTAAAGTCAAAGTACGGGATCAGGATTAGCCATTCTCTCCCCACGTTTGCTGTAAAATATACGTAGAGAACTTTAAGGATCAGTAAAAGGAAGAGTATGGCATTTGCCATTCAAATGGTTTGGAGGGAAGGAAACGATCACAATACAGACACCTATTTCTGCATGATAAATCTAAAAGAAATAAATAGCTAGAACCTTCACCATTTCCAATACCCCAATATTCTTTCAGCCATAATACCAATCCCTCATGGCCCAGGCCTTCCTGTTCTTGGGTTAGATGGTAACATGAAATATAGCTCTAATTCTGTGCATAGCAATATGACCGTTGTAACTGGGAATGATGCATACCAACTAGAAGAGGAAGACCAACCAGTACCCTTGAGACAAGCAGAACTGAACAATCTTACTCTAGACCTAAACCTTGCAAAGGAGTCTGCTCAGATACTGGGTTTAAGTCTTAAAGAGAAACATCTGTTGGCACCAGGAACAACGTTCTACTGGTATCGAGACTGTGAGAGAGAATTAAGACATTTTTTCACGTTCCAGGATAAGTCATCATTTGTTTATAGCAACATTAGGGGATTGATCAAATCGATGGTCTTAGAGTATGATGCTACGAAATGGAGATTTTTTATTGACTCATCCAGCAAAAGGCTCAAATCTGTTCTTCTGCATGATGGGTAAAGTTACTTTTCTCTATCCCTATGGGGCATTCAGTACAAATGAAAGAAACTCACAACCGCTTGGTTCATTTGCTGTTAACTATCAGTAGAACAAATGGTTGATCTGTGGAGATACTAAGATGGTTGGACTGTTCGTAGGGCAGTACACAAAGTATCCTTGTTTTCCTTGTCCTGGGACATACTGGCAGACGATCAACATTATGTCAGACAAGAGTGGCCGTTAAGACAGGGGTTAAAACCTGGCTTGCATAACGTTCAGTCTCACCCTCTCGTTAACCGAGCAAAATAATGCTTCCATCCTTCCATTTCAAGTTAAGAGTAATGAAGAACTTTGTGAAGGCAACAGACAGGGAAGGCAGTGGGTTTGCTTTCCTCCAGGAGACGTTGCCATGGATAAGCATGGAGCAATTCAAAGCAGGTATATTGTATGGCCCTCAAGAGAACTCATAAAGGACCCAATATTTGACGAAGCGCTGAGTGAAGTTGAACTGTCTGCCTAGCAGTCACAGAACTCAGTAATAAACTTCTAAGGAGACCGCCGGAGTGTAGAATACGAGAAGAAAATTGAAGAGCTACGGAAGAGTTCCCGCCAACTCGGGGCACGAATATTAGTCTAACTGCACTTTCTGCGGTCACACTTGGACTATTTTTTAAAAAATTATGGAGATTTGAGTGTGGAAGAGGGTGAGTGCTTTCAGCAAGACATTCGCATTGTGGAAAAGCGCTACCAAGGCCAGTGGGATATAAAGTTTCTTACTGACTACTGCTGGTGTTTGAAACAGGACGCACTGGCTGCCGAGCACAGCGGGAAGTCCCTGAAAAAACCGTTCATCCATGAATGGCTTCTTTTGTGAATTTTTCAGTTTACAATGTGAGCTTTCTGCGAATATGTCAGTCCTAAATTTAGCATTATTTGTTTAATTCAACTAGAGAGTAGAGTTATAATACTGTTCTCTACATTTCAAGTAAGAGCTTTTATCTTAAACGTATAATCTGATTAGAAAAAAATGAGTCTTATTTTTTGATTCAGCGTAAAAAACTGCCTTATAATCAGCTATTATCTACTCTACCTTGAAAGTTTCGCAAGCTTGTGTTATCATTTAATAGAACTAATTATTTCAACCCATATGTAAGTTATTAGTATTAGATAGGAATACTTTAAATTATACAATTGTATGCAAATTATTTGCATTTGATAGGAATAGTTGATATCTTATAACCGTGCGCAAAAAACTCTACAGAAACAGCTGCACAACAAATGCAAATATACAATGAGCCTGATTCTCCCAACCTCTTGGTATAAAACAACCCTAGACGAGTCGACATGCCATTAAAATCAATCAATCAGATCTGTTCTCCGATGCTATCTATTGTCCAGAAAAAAAAACATAATTGGTAACCCAAGTTGTTATTCATTCCCAAAATCTTAGGTTAACCCCACAAAGTATGGAACTATCACGTTTTCCTCCGACCAATATGATATTTAGATGGATTTTTAAAAGAAAGAACATATCAGTTCATTGAAACAAATAGCATTTTTCCTGAAGAACAAAATAAATGCAAAAACGTTTTCATGGTTACAAAGATCAATTACAAACCAACAAGATGTTTTATTGTCCCCACGCTATCAGCACAGTGCTTACCCACTTTCTTGATAATTATTCCTAAATTTAAACGGTCATTCAGGTTACGAATAGCATAGAAATACTTTTTCTTCTTGATTTAAGTGCCTACTACATCCTCTATGTCTCGAAGATAATAAGATTGAATATTTCTTTGAAATATTTATTAGTTTTCTGGGTTATCTGAGATATCAGAATAAACCTTCTTCTGTAGGTCATGCTAAGTGTCAACAAGGTAGTAAGCATTAATAAAAACGACTCAACATCTTTTGTTTCTTTAGAAATTACCCCCTTTCCAACCCACCAGTTTGGTTTGTTTTTTATGGCATATCAACTATTGTTGGTTATTTAATGCCAAATCAATTCTTACACATATAAACAGTTCTATTTTAAACAGTTCAGTTTAGCATAAGTGCACAGTTTGAATGTCAAAACAGTTCTATTTAAAAAAATTCAGTTTAGCATAAGTACACGGTTCAGTTCTATTAGACTAATAGATAGGACTCTATTAGGTGCTACCACTCCAGGTCAGAGTGGACCCGGGAGCGGTGGCAATGAAGGGGTACTACGTATTCCACAAGTACGAGTGTTATATAATCACAAACATAATGGTATCAACATCAACGGTACTACAAATACATATTCAAATACAGTCAAATACAAATGCAGTTGGACTCTGTTGTTCAGGTACGAACGGTTTTATTTTACTTTATTAACTTCTGACTTCGGTTCTTCGATACGAGGAGAGAGGCCCATTTTTTACTATGCTAACCCCATCCCAATGCACGGCGCATCTTGTGGTGTTTAAGATCTCTGTCGGTAGAGATCCGAAAAACCCAACTACATCTTCAATGGTCAAAATCCAACTCTCAACAACATGCCTCTACGGTAGAGAACTCAATTCTCTATGCCCCAATGGCAGAGAACTCAGCTATCTGCCTCCATGGTCCAGTGTCAACTTTCAACTGCTCTTTTTGAAAATCCTCAAATTCTCAGGACCATCTATTCCGGGCATGACGTCATCCACATTCCAGCCTCATTTCCTGTCTGGGATTTATTATGACAAATGGTGATTGCCATATCCTTTGTGCACGAGCGTAAAACTGTACCCAACGAGTATGCCCCGAACTAAGAGACTTGAATAGTTCAAAGCCCAACCAAACTGAATGATAAAATATAACTAACGAAAAATGATTAATATAAAAAAATCATTCCTTAATTATACAACTCCAGTACTACTCGAGCCTCAGCATCAGTGTCATATCCAGGACACTCGTTGGGGGAGTGTTGCCCCTTTGCAGAGATGCAGTCGGTGTATTCTGCACCCCCAGCAGACTGGGCCATTTCCATCCTGCGTTTAATATGAGTAAGATAGTTACTTGGTCACTTGGTTGGTAGGTTCGTTTTATTTCTTGTCAACTCTTGAAAGTTTATTTAATGATGAAGTCACTCTGTCTTAGCAATAAATTATATATTTTTAATTAACTAATTATAATCTTTTGTGAATAATTATAGCTTTAAGTAACTATTTTAATAGTAGTAACTTAATCACAATTGTATGGTTTTAATGGCCATGAATGGGCGACTCTAAACTTTTCAGACCTTCAAAACTGGATCCTCTTAACCAGATGTAGTGAGGGATTCTCCATGGCGTTGTGGTTAACGTTCTAGACAGCAGCATCGTAATAAACGAGTTATGCAATTACGTTCACTTTGAAACTAAAAAAGGCATGAAACCCCATAGCTATTAGTTAAATAGTATCAAACGGGATTTCTTCCACGCTGTGGCTGTGTCAGAACTACTGTATGGATGAACCATCCGGGCGCTTATCAAACGCTTGGAGAAAAAGCTAGAATGGAACTACATAAGAATGCTATGTGCAGTTTTGAACAAATCCATGAAGTAACATACCTCAAAACCGCAGTTGTATGACTACTTACCTCCCATCTCACAAACCATCCAAATAAGACGAACAAGATATACGGAGCACTGCTGGAGAATTAAGGACGAACTTATCATTGACGTTCTCTTATTGATTTATATATATGGACGTGTCTGTGTTAACCGAAAAGCCAGGACTTACACACATCAGCTCAGTATGGACAGTGGATACAGTCTATAAGACCAGGAAAGAGCGATGGATGATAGGGACAGGTGTTAAGAAGGCGTCATGACACTTAAATGTCCTGGATATGGTAGGGCTCAAGCCTTAGAGATGAGGGGAATGTGGAGTAGCCCTTCAATGCCATTGCTTATCGGTCAACTCTCACCCGGAGTAGCAGAATCTGATAGGGTCCTATCAACAGGTTAAATAGATCTGTTTGATATTAAAACTGTGTACAAACAAATAAGTTATATTGAAATAAATTGTTACACACAGAACTTTTTAGTCAATAACAGTGTGTAAACAAATGACTGTCTAATTGAATTGTTAGTGATACATAGCAATACTTGAAACCATTTTACTGAGTCAAATAAACGAGAAATGTTGGATAGAATTATTTGTGTTAAATAGCAATACTTGAAACTCTCTAACTGATATAACATAGCTTGGCTTAAAAACATTTAGCTATGTGCAAAAAATGACCCAAGGCTCATTTAAAAATGCTTTAACAAAATATGTTTACAAATCATATATATCTAATATATATGTATAAAGAAGATTTGGCATTGAATAATGGTTGATATGTCATAAAACCCGACCAGACCAAATCATATATACCTAATATATATGTATATATAGGATTTGGTAATAATCATAGGGAGACAGAAAGAGTAAGATAATGTATATATATATATATATATATATTCATGCCGACATTTAAATAACATCTCTTCTTTCTTTTTTAGTTTTACTTCAAAAAAGGCATCAATTAAAGATTTCGCGTCAAAATAAGAATGACTCCAGAATCCTTGAATAAAATCTATATATAGCCCCGTCGGTGGGGCTGAGAATAACCTGTCCGCCTCCTTTTTGCAAAAGAGTAACCCCTTTCCCCAAAAAGGAGTATCCTGATTGTGACAAACTGGATATGACACTAACATCTTAAGAAACAACTACACAAACCAATGTTTATATGGACGTGATTCCCTAACCTCTAGGCATGAAATAACCCTAGACGCCTTGATATGACGTCAAAATAAATCAATCATATGGTGAGAGAAAAGGAAATATATATATATATATATATTACTAAAACCAACATACAAGTGCCATTTCTTTTCTTTTTTTTTACTTTTAAAAGGCATCAGTTTGAAGTTTCGCATCAAAATAAGGACGGCTTAAGTTTGAAATAACCCTAGACGCCTTGACATGACGTCAAAATAAATCAATCATATGGTGAGAGAAAAGGAAAGATATATATATATATATATATATATATATATATATATTATTACTAAAACCAAAATATAAGTACCATTTCTTTTCTTTTTTTTTTTACTTTTAAAAGGCATCAGTTAGAAGTTTCGCATCAAAATAAGGACAGCTTAAGTTTGAAATTGAAAATTCCTTGAACAAAACTTATATAATTTTCACACTTAGAGAAAAAGCACTGCTTTCTTTACATCAAAAACTTTTATCAAACACGTTCTTTCGGCGTGTCTCAATCGTAATCACTTTATCTGAATATTCGAGTGAGAAAAGAAATCTCAATCCATCACTGACTTGGACGTCCGCTTTTGGCGGGAATTGCATCAATTTCTGAAGATGTCTCTATCATTTTATCGTCTCTCATCAACAAAATAATTGACGCTATGTGACCGTTGCATATCCATTCCGCCGCTATATCTTCCTCAATCTTCAGTTCTTTGATAATGTCCATTGCCTTCATTACTGAATATGACCGTCTGCTCGTAGGTGTCCCCCGAGTTTGGTGGAAGCGGGGGGAGTCTGCCCTAAAAGAGCATCAAAGAAAGAAATGACGCAAACCTTGGGTAAATCTTTCACGTTCTCACGCCTATATAATCAATAAAATTGTCATATTATAATATTCAGGCAAGTAGTCCCGGGCTCTAAAGCAGGAAAACTGTTTGACTCAGTGGTATGGTCGGGTATAACAACAAAGAGATCTAAAAGTGTGAAAAGCGAGTTAGTTTAATTTGAAAAAGTCAAGTTCCAATCATCTTCTCTATAATCGTATTATAATTCACCAAATATCTGTCCGTCCGTCTGTCCGTGCAACTAAGACTCTGCTATTTTTCACCAGATTTCAAACAATCTTTCAGAAATAGAGTTATGTCTGGAAATATTTGGAGGTGCTCTTAGCGTAATGGTTATCGTCGTAAGAAATGGAATCTACAGCTCGAGTTCAAATCAGAGACTTGGCTATTGGCTTTTCACTTCGCGCTAATCGTATTGAGAAAGACTTTCCATCTATTCTCTCCCCATTTATAGGTAGCTAGTAGAGCAGACTGGGTTCTTTTGCCTTGGTTAAGCAACCAGTCAAGGGGAATTTTAAAAAAAACTCTGAATTCAAACCTTCTTAACGCCGTTTAAAATTGACATTGTGTCATATCCTACGGAGGAGAGATTGCGTTAATACATATGCCTGAAAAGATTTTATAGGATATGAAATAATCCAGCTCAGACTTTTTGATATACTGATTGATTGATTTTAACTGTTTGTCAACCCGTCTAGAGTTATTTTATGTCGTTAGGTTCGGGAATCGCGTTCATTATACATTCATATTTACATTTGTTCTGTAGTTGTTTCTATAGAAGGTTTTATATTTTTGTATTGTTTTTTTCACACTGTTCTATGTGACACAAATAGGTGAAATCGACAACACTCGGTTAGAGTGGACCTGGGAGTCATGATAATAAAGTAGTACTCCACACTCTCCAAATCTCCACAGTTGGAGCTTCACAATCAGATGTACTTTTGTGTCATACTTAGAAACCCCCTATTTTGGAGGAGGGTGTATAGTTACGACTTACAATGGATTAACTATACGTCCAATCAAAAGTTTCAGAGATACTTCGAACAATAAAAAAAATATCTGGAATAAATATGTTAAGTTTTCATCATCATTATCATCATCATGTCGTGCCGCCTGCACGCATATTCCTGACCCTCTCTCGCCACTTCCCCCTATCGTTCATCGCCTCTGGCAGGTCTTCCAGGCTACATGCCGTATCCTCACATAGCTGCTGTATGTGTGTTCGAGCTGGTCGTCCTGCTTTTGCCCGGCCATATGTGGGGGTCCATAGGAGAACATCACTTATGAGCTCGCCCCTGCTTTTCTAGCAGTGTCCTGCATGTCTGGTTCGTCTAACTTGGATAGTTTTCGTGATGGGAGGCAGGTGGCCGTATAGTTGGTGTCTTGTGGGGTGTTGCCACCAGGACTTGTTTATATATTGCTCGCAGCATTCTCGTGTTATTGCCGTCTAGCGTCTTCTTCGGCCGTTTAGTTAGCGTTAAGTTTTAAGGAGACAATTTTGAAGAAAAAAGTTTTATCCATTTTGTTAGCAGCATCTTGAAACGATACTTTTCATTATAGTTATTTTACTTGACAACATCGGAACAGTTTGGCTCCCGTTATAACAGTGTCCTATGAGATTGTCGATGTTCCAATTTTGTAAGGAGAAAAATATTCTCCGAAGGATTTCATTGTTATTTCCATTATATCGAGAATTTCAATTATATCGATAATTTGGATCATTAAAAAATGACGTTCAATCTGAATTCACTGTTATTTCCATTTTATCGAGAATTTGCATCATTAAAAAAACGACGTTCAGTAAGAATTCTTTGTTATTTTCATTATATGAAGAATCTGGTTCATTAAAAAAAAGGAGATTCATTTTAAAATTCGTTTAAAATTATCATTCATTTGCAAATTGTGCAAAAAAATGAATTTTAAGTGCATTGCTCTAATATCGCTACGATGTGCCGTTTTTGCTTGGTTACAGTAACATATTTATATATAGGGTGGCGCAAAGTCACTTACTATTTTAAAAATTGTACAATAATTGGATATATAGATAAACGTTTCTTTTAATTGATTAATTAATTGATTTTAAGGGCATACCAAACCGTCTTGGGTTATTTTTATGCCTAGAATTTATAGAATCGGGTTCATTGTATATTTATATTTATAGTGTGTGTGTGTGTGTGTGTGAAGAGGTTTTGCACACGGTTATATGATATCTACTATTCCTATCTATGAAAAAACACGCCGAAAATAAATTCATTTCTAAATGCTTGATTGTGTTAACGATAAATTCAATGTTCCATAGCATTTTTTACGTTTTATTAGTCAATAATTTATTTGAATGTACCGACCTGGACCACATAAGAGAAATCTTTTCTAGTGCTAATGACATGAAGAAACCGTTCTAATAAAAACTTATATGAATAATGTAATTTCATTCCTAAAAGCGGTGAATTTATACAAAAAAATCTAAAGGAATTTTCAACAAGACCAAATTTCTTCTACAAACTCTTTCTCTACAAGAAATATTTCTATAAAATTTCATCCTTTTCATAATCTGAGGTGCCCGTGATGTAATGGTTATCGTCGTAGGAAATGGACACGGTGACACGAGTTCAAATCCTGGACGAGACTAATTGCATTTAACATAGCACTAATACCCTTGGGAAAGGTATGAATCTAATTATTCTCCCTCCAGATATGGGTAAATAGTAGGGCAGACTGATTTCTTCAGCCTTGGTGTGGCAACTAGTCCAGGAGAAGGAAAACTCTGAATTCAAACCTGTTAAAATCCACTTAAAAATTGACCTTGTGTCATATCCTACCCGAGCGGAGGGGTTGTTAAATATGGATAAGCTGTTCCTCCGCAAGAAAAAAACTTTTCCGACAAGAAGATTCTCAACTAATAAACTTTCAATGAAAACAAATTCTTTCTACAAACCATTTCTCAACTAATAAATTAAAACATAACAGACCTTTCCGTTTCCCACCGTTTTTGAACCTGATTCGGCATTAAATTACCGAGGAGGTTGATATGCCGTAAAATAAACAAACAAACAAGTAATTTATTTGAAAACATTCATATCATTTCAAGTTTTCAAGTCGAAAAGGAATCAGTTTTAAACAGATCTATTTAACCCATAGATGTGACCCAAATACTCAGGGTCAGAGTGGACCTGAGAGTAATGGCAATTAAATGGCTCTCCACCTTTTCTAGCGCTCTACAACTGAAGCCTCACACCCGTATCATTCTTAAGATACCCCTTTGCTTGGTTCCTACCCCTACGTTGAGGATACGGTAAGCGTATTTTAAACTCGACTGATATCATATTTATTTTGGAAATCACAAATTACGAACAATAATACCCCTTAGATAAGATACCTCTTGATAGCCATTACTCCCAAGTCCACTCTGACCTGATAGGGTTCCATCTGTGTGTCAAATAGTTTTGTTCAAAAGTTTTCGCATTCGATAAGACCGTTTACAAAAAAGAATCTTAAGAAACAACACCACAAAAATGTAAATATAAACGTATGATGATTGGTTTATTTTTTTTAATGGCATATCAACTTTCATTAGTTATTTAATGCCAAAGCCATCCTTACGGAAAAAGAGCAGAAGAACTATTTAACCGATTGCTGGGAGGTTAAAGGAGGTTCATGCCTTTCCCTCGGATATCGAACCGAAAGTAAACGTAATTGCTTGACTGGAGTTCGTAGTCAAGCACATTAACCATTTGGTCATGGAGGTCCGCCCCATTAACTTATAATAAATGTGATTACCAAATCTCATAGTCATAAGATAAACCAAGGTGGATTGACAGGCCGTTAAAATCAATAAAGCAATGCATTAATCATATAAGATTGATTGTTAATTTAAAAAGTGTTATTTTATTTAGATGGTTACGAATGTCTACTCCACTACCCGTTCATTCGAGCCCAGTCGACTGGAGCTCTATTATACATCGACAGCAGTTCTGTAGAGGGGTACGACTCCCCCAATGAGTGTCCTGGTGGCCCAATCGGCTGGGGTTATAGAACACACCGACAGCAGCTCTGCAGAGAGTAAGACTTCCCCAACGGGTGTCTTGGATATGACATTAAACAATCTTATGGTGAGGCTCCAGTAAAGCTGGAGCTTTGGTTGAATGCGGAGTACCCCTTCATTGCCATCGCTCCCAGATCCACTCTGGCCCGTAGTGGGAGCACCGGATTAGGTCTTATCTACATGTCAAATAGAACTAAACAGTGTACTTATTCTAAACTGAATTGCTTGAAATAGAAATATTTTGACATTTAAACTGCGTAATTATGCTAAATTGATTTGTTTGAAATGGAATTGTTTTTGACATTTAAGTATGTGTAAACAAAAATATATTCATACTAAACTGAATTGCTTGAAATAGAAACATTTATATGTATAAAAACGGATTTGGCTTTAAATAACCTACAATGGTCGATAGGCCAACAAACAAACCAAAGCAAACCAAAGAATATCTGCGCCACTCTGTAAAAATGACAGAATTTTAGTAATATCTAAATTACTAGCTTAACTCTACCTTTCACCAAATTCCTTTTTTTTTTTTGTATGATTCATTTCTAAGAAGAATATTCTTTTTATCGTTTCTGCAAGTGATGGTGATAGTGATTGGTTGGTTTTATTTATTTTGAGGCATTTTTTGTACATTTTTGTTAGAACTTGTAATTGTACTTACATCCACTTTTTTTATATCCATATCTCATTCCCAGCACACTCGTGAACATCTAGTAAACACGTATGAATATAGCGCATGCGTACTTTGCTTCTTTTATTTTTAATGGCGGTTAGACTCATAAACATGTCATTACCGTAACAGTGTAGGTTTTCCACTAATGTTTACTTCTTTTTTTTTTTCCTAATGCTTAATAGATTTGTTGTGTTATTTGGTACGTTCTAATTCAGACTCTCTATTGTGTTCTCTTATCTTATTTTTCTAAAAAGCCCCGTCGGTGGGGTTTAGAATATATCGACTGTATCAACTGCGGAGAGATTAGACCACACACACAAAAGAATAATACCCTGGTTTGGTTTTATGGCATATCAACCATTGTAGGTTATTCAATACCAAATACTCTTTATACATGGCCCAATTGGCTGGGGCTGCAAAATACACCGATGCATCTCTGCAGAAGGGTCAATGTCCCGAATGTAGTGAGGCTCCAGGAATGCTTGAGCTTTGGGGAATGCGGAATACCCCTTTATTGCCATCGTTCCCAGATCCACTCTGACCCGGAGTGGTAGCACCTGATAGGGTCCAATCTATGGGTCAAATAGAACTAAACTGTGTGCTTATGCTAAACTGAATTATTTGAAATAGAACTATATATATATATATATATATAGATATAAAATTAACTTAAATCTCGAGTTGGAAATCTCCTACTAAAGTTTCACCTTAACGGATCATCAGGAAGTCTAACTCCAAATGTTGGAGTTAGACTTCCTGATGATCCGTTAAGGTGAAACTTTAGTAGGAGATTTCCAACTCGCGATTTAAGTTAATTTTATAATTGGCTCCACTCGTGTTGAGCACTCTTGTAATTGTAGCATTGCAGTGTTCACGGAAGGTTTTAGTTTTCTTTTGACCAACTGACTGCATATCTCTTGATTTTTGTTAAGGGGTGTGACGAGGTTGGCCTTTTCTTTCTTTTTGTCCTATAATATTTTTTTTCTTTTTCCCCCGGGCGGTGATTCGAGATATTTTTATCTCTTGTTCCTGGCGGGGTTTTTTTCTTTTCTTCTGGTACCGTGAATGCTGGTAGATATTAGATTAGTAAATATATATATATATATATAGTCATCCACAGACAGACTGTTTCGTTCTATCAGAACTCTTCAGTTTGGCAAGACACGCAGGACGCTCGAAGCCGGGATCGAAACCCGTCCAACTTTACGTTAGACTGTGTTTCCACCAAGCAGACCACGTTGGCTAAGGGAATTTTAAGGTATTTTCATTTTTAGAAACAGCAGCAGCAGCCTTTGCTTACATTTTTTTATACCCTATCGGCTACCAGAGTGCTCAATTCTTTCGAAGAGCTTTGCATTACGCTTGCGGCGGCCGGCAATTCCTTCGCCAGAGAGCTCAACCCCCATGGGGGAGCATATAATGCCAAATCCATTCATATATATATATATATATATATGAATGGATTTGGCATTAAATAACCTACAATTGTTCAAAAGCCATAAAATAAAACAAAACAAAGCCTCTATATATATATATATATATATATATTAAGTATATATGATTTGATTTGGTTGCAAATTATGGCATATCATATCTATTAAACTTTATGATTTGGTGGGGTTGGGTTTTATGGCATATCAACCATTGTAGGCTATTTAATGCCAAATCGTCTTCATACATATTTATAAAATATATATGATTTGATTTAACTGCATTTTATGGCATATCAACCCTTATAGGATATTTATTATCAAATCTTCTTGGTACATATATATCAAATATATATTATTTATTTTGGTTGGGTTTTATGGCATATCAAGCATTGTAGGTTATTTAATACTAGATCCTCTTTATACATATATATTAAATATATAAGATTTAGATCGTTTGGTTTCATGGTATATCAACCATTGGAAGTTCTCTCTCTCTCTCTCTCTATATATATATATATATATATATATATCATCATGTCGCGCTGGTAGCACGGATATCCCTGACCCTGTCTCGCCACTCCTCCCTATCGTTCATCGCTCTAGGCATGTCCTCAGGACAACATCCCGTATCCTCACACAGCTGCTGAATGTATGTTCGTGCTGGCCGTCCTGATTTTGCACGTCCATGTGTGGGGGTCCATAAGAGTACATCTCTTATGAGTTCGTCCTTGCTTCTCCAGCAGTGTCCTGCATGTCTGGTTCTTCTAACTTGAATAGTTTTCGTGATAGGAGGCAGGTGGCCGTACAGTTGGTGTCTTGTGGGGTGTTGTCGCTAGGACTTGTTCAAGATTGCACGCAGCATTCTTGTGTAATTGCTGTCTAGCTTCTTCTCCAGCCGTTTTGTTAGCGTCCATGTAGTGCACCCGTATAACAGTATCGATGTGACCGCTGCCTGGAAGAAAGTGCATTTCATTTTATCGGTTAGGTCTGATTTCCATATAATCGATAGCCTATTGATAGCTGTCCATGCTTTCGTTAACCTCGTGTCGATGTCCTTTTCGGTTGATTCGACGCTGCTTCCTAGGTAAGTGAATTTGTCTACTAGTTTAAGAGGGGTTCCGTCTAGAGTGAAGATGTCCCCGTTTGATTATAGCATATATATTCCGTTTTGTGTGCATTAACAAAGAGGCCTATGCCTGCGGCTGCTTGTTCCAAACTATGCAGTAATGTTTCGGCTTCATCGGGTGTATTTGCCAGTATCGCTATGTCATCGGCGTATTCGGCGTCGGTAATTGTTTTTGCGGGGTACCTTCTGCTTCTTTTCTTCGTCAGCTCGAGGCCATTCTCTCTGATTTTGTCAATCGATGTTCTAAGTACGTAGTCTAGACAAATGATAAAGAGGTACGGGGCCAGCGTGTCCCCTTGTAGTACTCCTGCACAATGTCGAAGTATTCTGTGTCTCCATCTGGTGATCGTGATTTTACTTTGGTGTTTCTATAGAGAATCGTTATTGCTGCTACGGTTTCTTTAGGTAGGCCGTATGCTAGTAGGATTTGTTCCATCTTTCATCTGTGAATGGAATCGAAGGCCTTGGTAAAGTCGACAAATATTAATGTCGCTTTTGGTTTTTCCTAAGTATGTTGTCGATTTTGGGTTCTACGCGGTTTCATAGTAGGGCATTGTAGATTTTGGCTGCTATGGATGTAAGTGTTATGCCTCGGTAGTTTTTGGCTAATCCGAGGTCCCCCTCTTTAGGGAAGGGGAGTATGCATCCCCTCATCCATCTATCTATCGGATTTTGATTGTATACTGCATTGCAGTGTCGAGGCAGTATGTCTTCGAATTGTCTTGTCTTCCATACTTCTAGGGGAATCTCGTTCAGCCCAGCAGCTTTCCTATTTTTAATTTTTCTGAGAACCGAGTCGAGTTCTTCTTGTGTGAACGATCCTAGTTTAATGTCTAATTGTTTACTAATTATTCTGGTTATTGGTTCATGTGTTATTTTCGGTGGGTTTCCTAGTAGGTTTTCGAAGTGCTGTTTCCACAGTTTTATTCTTTCTTGTTGATTTGCTGCTTTCAGTTTTGCTTTGGCTGTGTTCTTTCTTCTCTTCACTTCGTTTATTGTTTGCCAGGTCATCCTAGATTGTCTATCTTCCTCCGAGTCTCTAATCTTATCTATCTGATTTTGAATGTATTCTGTCTGTTCCTTTATATATATGCCTGCTAATTGATATTGTGCCGTTTTTAGTTTTAAGGCATTTGTTTGTTGGGTTTTTTCGATAGGTTTTGAAGGCTGTTTTCACTAGTGCACGTTTTTCTCTCACCGCTAAAGTTTCCCATGGAACTCTATATTTAGTTTTGAGTTTTGTTGGAATGCATTTCGCTGCTGCCTCGAGGTGAGCATTGACGAAATTTTCATATTCGTCGTTTGGTGTACTTTTTTCCGTTCTTTCTTGTAGTGTTTCGTATCTGTTTCTTAATTCTAATACGTATTTATCTCTTATATCTCTGTTGTTCAAAAGGGCCCAGTCATAGTGTTTGGTGGTCGCTGTTCGTTTGGCGTTTTTTCGTAGGTTTAGCCGTATTTTCGCCGTGACTATTCGGTGATCGGTTGACACACCCTCGAAAGAGGAGTATGCCTCGCAATTCATTGCACTATTTTTCCATTTCTTGTTGATAAGGACGTAGTCTATCTGAGCTTTAGTATTGTTCGCGTACGTGTATATCCATAGTTTGCCCTCCCTTTTTTAGTAGTTTGTATTGAGGCATGCTAATCTATTTTCTATCATGAAATCTGTTAGATGTTGCCCATTCTTATTTGACGTGTTGTGGAGGCTGTATTTGTTGTTTCCGTTTTTCCCGATTTGGGCATTCATATCTCCGCCAATGACTAACAGGTTGTGTTTCGGGATGCTACGCACTAATGAGGATAACTCATTGTAGAAGGTGACTAGTTCAGTTTCTTCACTAACATTGGTAGGTCTGTAGCAGGAGATGATTGTTGCTCTGGGGTTGCCGTTAAAAGTAGCTGCCATTATTCTAGGTTGTATTTTCTCAATGTTATTTAGCGTTTTTAATGCTCTAGGTCCTGTAAGTAATCCTACCCCTCCTACTGCGGCATTGACAGAGTTTCTCCATGCCGATACAGTGACGAGCGACCATCCATTGCTAGTTTCGTGATATTTGATATCTTCGGTGTGCGTGCATCTGTGTTCTTGTATGCATATTATGTCAATCTTATGTTCTACGGCCTATGCGATTAGCTCTGGTAGTTGTCCTATTCTATTTAAGGTTCTTACGTTAAATGTCGCTATTTGTAGTGTTTGCTTGCATTTTAGTTGTTTTTGTCGTTTGAGCTCTGTAGCTGATTTTTCGAACACTGAGGCCAGGGCTCCAACCTCAGCAGGACGCGCCCCTTTTTTACCCGCGCGAAGAGCGATGCGGTTTGTGTATGTGGTTTGAGTGTGGGTCATGGTTATCTTTCGATGGCTGTTTTATTCTCTTCTATAGAAGCCACTGTTATAGAGGAGCAGCAGTAGTTCCCCGATCGAACTAATGATCCTGAGCGTAAAGTCGTCAAACTCACGTCCAGGACCTGTTTAGGTATTGAGTTTGGTCGTCCATGGGTTTATTCAAATACCTTTTCGTACATCATGCTGCTTCCCATGTGTACGTAAAATAAAAACAAAATTTTAAAAAATAAAAGTGGCGGGGTAATTTTGATTTAAGTTTTCTTAAGTTTTAACTTAATTAAAGTCCAAGATTAAGGTACTTTCGTCTGACTTTCATTAGTACTGAATTTTTTTTTTTGGGTGGGTATTCGGACATTTTCCTAGGCTTTTTAGTTTTTCTTCTATACTACCGTTGGGAGCCGGGGAGGCTTTAGGAATTATAGAGTTTTCACAAATGACAATTTTTATTTTTATTTTATTTTTTTTGTGTGTGGTAGCATTGGGAGTTTTAGGCTTTTACTTTTTTTCTAAACTACTGTTAGGCCTCTATCAATTTTAAGATTTTAGAAAAGATTAAAAAACGTTTTGCCGTGTTCGCTGACATTTGGACAGCGTCATATATTCAATTTGGGTTTATAGTAAGCGTATCTTTACATTTAAAACGCACAGTTTAAGCATTATTTTACAAACAAAAATACAGCATAACATTTTGTAAAATTCAGCATTTTAAATTAATAGGACTTAAAGACATACTGACCAATATTGAAACATTTTTCCTCTGTTGGCACGCGAGTTCAAATCATTCCTCTTCCTTTTAGCGTTTATTTACTAATGAATTTTAGGTATGTTTGGAGACGGTCTACTGTTCGCGACGGGGTGGGGAGGGCTCAGTGTTGGTTGTCGCTTTCTCACTTCATGGGTTTGTGGCAGACCAAATGCGGTATAATTTGGAGAGTGCTCAATATCTGTGATAGAGCAATTATATAATTATAATAAGTAAATAAAAGCCAATATATATATATATATATATATATATATATATATATATATATCCGTGTGTCCGTGAGTGTTTGTATATTTATTTGATTTAGTTTGGTTTTGTTTACTTGGCATATCAACCGTTGTTGGTTATTTAATGCCAGATATTCTTTATACATATATATTAAGTATACATAATTTGGTTTTATAGAATATCAACCATTGTAGGTTATTTAATGCCAGATTAACTTTTTACATATTAATCAAATATATATATTTTGTAAACAAATTTTGTAGATAACATTTGAAATGAGCCTGGGCCCATTCTTTTTTGGTTTGTTTTTTTTTTTGGTTTGTTTTGATTTGGTTTGGGGTTTTTTTGTTTTGTTTTTTTTATGTTTTTTTTTTTTGGTGGGGGTTGTTGTTGTTGTTTTTTCACAATTAAATGGTTTCAAGTATTTTTATCTAATTTGAATAATTCTATTTACTGTTAATCATATGTTTGCACACAGATGGCTTTAAGTATTGCTAAGGCACAGTATCGATTAAACATTCGTCACTTGGTTTCATATTTTTATATGGATATACATATATGATTTTTAAGGGAAAAGTTTGTTGGTAATTTCATTTTTAAATGAAACTATTTTTTGGCACAGTAATATTGTTGCTATCTAACCCTAGTAAATCTATTCAATATTAATCATTAGTTTTCTGACAGTGGATTTCTTACAAGGATTACAACGCTAATTATTCAGATGGTTCTAAGTATTGTTATTTAATACTAATAATTCAATTTAAGTACACAGTTAAAGAGTTTCAAGTATTTTTATTTAACACTAATAATTCTATTCAACATTGCTTTTCCATTTGCACAGTGTTAAATGGTCTCAAATATTGTTATTTAACACTAATAATTCTATTCAACATTACTAATTTTGTTTGCACACACTTAAAGTATTCCAAGTATTGCTATGTACAACTAACCCCTCAATTAAACAGTCATTTGTTTACACGCAGTTCATGTACAAACAGTTCTATTTCTAACAATTCAATTCAGCATGAGTCATATGTTTTCACACAGTTTCAATATAAAACAGCTTTATTTGGCGTATAGATGGGATCCTGTCAGGTGGGACCACTTCGAGATTCAGTGGACGTGGGAGCAATGGTAATGAAGGGGTCCTCCACATTCAGCAAAGTTCCAGATACTTTAGAGTCATATTCAGAACAATTGTTTGGTGGCCGAGGGGTCTAACTCCACTGCAGAGATGAAGTCGATGTATTTAACAGCCCCTGCTGACTGGGCTTGTGATGCCCTCAGTATGGAAATAAGGTGACGAGGCTAGAATTCTGGAGCTTCTTTGTGGTCATTTTTGCCTGAATCACTCAATCTCGGAGGTGGCATTTGGGAAAGAGCATGAATCCATCATTTTTCCCTCCAACTATGGTTGAATGGTGGGGCACACGGGTTTTTTTAGCCTTGGTAAGGCAGCTAAAGCAGAAGGAAAGCCTGAATTCAAACTAACACTTGAAAAATTGATCTTATGTCACATCCTGATTGTGCAGAGGGGTTGGGTAAATACACACTCTCACCCAGAGTGATATTACATGTTAGGGTCACATCTATAAGTCAAATAGATCAGACAGGAAATTATTAGTATTAGATACGAATTGAAACCAAATACTAGTATTTGATACAAAGAAATGAAGCCTTATAACTGTGTGCTGTTTGTTTGTTTGTTTGTTTTTTTATGGCATATCAACCTTTGTAGGTTATTTAATGCCAAATTTATTTTATACAAATAAACAGTTCCATTTCAAACAATTCATTTTAGCATAAGTACACACTTTAATTGTCAAAAACATTTCTATTTCAAGCGATTCAGTTTATTCAAACAGTTTCATTTCAAACAATTCATTTTAGTATGAGTATAGTTTTTGTTTACACACAGTTAAATGTCAAAACAGTTCTATTTCAAACAGTTCTGTTTAGCATAAGTACAGTTTCAATGTCAAAAATAATTCTATTTCAAACAATTCAGTTTAGCATGAATACGCTGTTTAGTTCTATTTAACCTATAGATTAGACCCTATCAGGTGCTACCACTCTGGGTCAAAATGGACCTAAGAACAATGGCAATGAAGGGGTATTACGCATTCCCCAAAGCTCCAGCATTACCGGAACCTCACCATCAGATTGTTTAGTGTCATATCCAAGACACTTGCTGGGTGGGGTCTTACCCCTCAGCGGAGATGCTGTCGTTGTATTCTACAGCCCCAACCGACTGGGCAAAACTGTCTGAAAATTATTAGTATTAGATAGGAAGTTTTGGAACTATATAACCGGGAAAAAACAAAAAACAAGGAAAATACACAAAGAAAGAAAAAAAGAGGAGCTATTAAAAATGATTTGCAAATTGGTTTGGTTTGTTCGGGTGCTATGGTATATTTAACCGGACATTGGCATAATGGTTAGAGTGTTCGCCAATGGCACAGGAGACCGGGGTTCAATCCCAAGTCGAGTCATACCAAAGACTTTAAAAATGGTACTTGATGCCTCCTTGCTTAACACTCAGCATTATAAGGTACGGCTCTAGGGTAGAGTGGAGAAATCCAGGGAAAGGAGTAGCGCTCTCCCCTACACCTTGATGTAGTAGCTATCGAAAAGGGAGCCCTCGGGTCACCCTCTACTAAGGGAGACAACTTTACTTGCTTTACTTTATGGCATATCAACAATTGTTGATAATTTTAAGCCAAATCCTGTTTTTACGTTTAAATTAAATATATGATTTGTAATCTCATTTTGTAGACTTATTTTCAAACGAGCTCGAGTTCAATTTTTTGCACACAATTAAATGGTTTCTTGCATTTCTAACATACAAGAATATTTCTATTTACAATTAATCATTTGTTTCCACACAGTGAAGTGGTTACAAGTATTGCTATTTAACACAAATAATTCTATTGAACATTACCCATTCTTTTGCACACAGTTAAATGGTTCAAAGTTTTGTTATGTATCACTAACAATTCAATTAAACATCAGTCATTTGTTTTCACACAGTTAAATGATCAAACGGTTCTGTTTAAAGCAATTCAATTTAGCATAAGTTATTTACTTGTACTCAGTTTAAATATCAAGCAGTTCTATTTGACCCCTAGACAAGACCCTATCTGTTGCTACCACTCTGGGTCAGAGTAGACCTGGGAGAGGTGAAAATGAAGGGGTACTCTGCATTCCCCACAGCTCCAGCATTACTGGAGCCTCACTATCAGATTGTTTAGTGTCGTATCTAGGACACTCATTGAGAGGTGGTGGTCTTACTCATTAGCAGAGATGCTGCCCATGTATTCTACAGTCCCAGTCGACTGGGCTAGATTAGCTGTTTTATTACATATAAATCCTGTTTTTACCCTAGTGATAGATAATTCAAAAATATACAAGAACAAAATCTATAACAATTATTGTCCTTTTATTTGTTAGTACTTATTTCTACCGAAATTAGAAGATTAATATATAGTTGCATATTCTATTTTGTCAATAATGGTATTGCTGCAATTGAGGAATCTTCGACGTTCTTTTTTCTGAATCCTTTTCAACCCGCGATTCCCCGTTGTTGGGTCTCAGGAGAACTTCCGGGCTTATCAGATCCTTGAATCTCATCAGATCTTAAGCTAACCAATATATAATTATTTATATTTATTACATGGTGTGAGTCAAGGTGATCTTTCGATGGCTGTGTTTTTATTCTTATCTATAAAAGTCTCCCTTATAGATGAGCAGCAGTAGTTCTCCGATTGAAGTATTTGATCCTGGCCATTGTCCCATCGGATTCGTATGCCCAGAACCAGGTTAGGGATGGCGTTGAACCGTCATAAGGTTTTTCCGCCTGCATTTCCGTCCACCATGCTGTTTCCCATAGCTTTCGAGAAGAAAAAAAAATTGTACAAGAATGCTGCGAGCAATATTGAACCAGTCCTTGAGGCAACACCCAACAAAACAGCAGCTGAACGGCCACCCATCACGAAAACTATCCAAGTTAGACGAACAAGACATCCAGGACACTTCTGGAGAAGTAAGGACGAACTCATAAGCGACATACTCCTGTGGATCCCCCACACATGGACGAGCAATTGCAGGACGACCAGCTAGAACCTAAATAGAACAGCTCTGTGCCGATACAAGATGTAGCCTTGAAGACCTCCTGGGAGCAACGGACGATCAGGAGGGGTGGCGAAAGAGGGTAAGGAAGATCCGTGCTGGCAGCTGGAGATGATGATGATGATGATGATATTTATTACAGTGAAGATAGATAAAGTTAGGACTGGGTAATTCAATCGGAGTTGAAAAGTGTTTGATAAAAAAAAAACATCTAAGTAGAATATTCCAACTGGCTGCAGGGAAGAGAATAAGATAATATCCCACTTGGCTACGGGGAGTGTAAGTGATTGGGTGTAATGTGCGAACGGAGGTAGCACAAACAGACTTATAATATACATTGAAGTGATTATGGAGGTGTTCGTGGAGTAATGGTTACCGTCGTAACGTTACAGACACGGCGACCCGATTTCAAAACCTGAACGAGACTGCTTGCATTTCACAAAGCGTTAATATCATTGGCAAAGGCATGAATTCAGTTATTCTTCCTCCATTTATGGGAAAATTGTAGCGCAGACTTGGCTCTTCAACCTTAGTATGGCAACCGGTCTAGTAGAAGGAACAACTCTGAATTCAAACCTGGTTAAGTCCGTTTAAAAATTGACCTTGTGTCACACTTTGATAGTATGGAGGAATGGGTAAAATATAAATAATATAGATTAAATAAGAATAGTTTCTTCTCGAAAAAAGACAGATTTCGACTTTAAATAACCTAATGAATTTTGATATGTCTTACAACCAATCAATCAACCTGCTAAGCAGCCTAACTCAAGTTTTTTGAAAACATATAATTGCTTGCAAATGCATACTTAAAACCATATTACTATGTGTAAATTTATGTCAAGAATAGTTACTTGCATACAAACGATGATAGAATAGAAATAATCGCGAGCAAAAACTATCTCCGGTATTAAATAACCTAACAAGAGTTGACATGCCTTAAAGCCAAAATAAATCAATTGTATGTGCGTACAGCCTAACGAATTACAGCAAGGAGAATCGAATCGGTGAACCAGATTCACATCCTTGGGAAGAAAGTAGGTTGGTTGTCAGAATGCAATGAATATTTAAATTAATCTATCTCTTTTCCAACTCTCTGTCAGTGGGACTTTAGAATTCGCGGACTGTACCTCCTGCACAGGGGTAATACTCACTCATACACAAAAAATGGGGATGTTCTTGGTTTGATCCTAAACTGCATCTGGGGAAGATCTGAGAAGCGTAGAGTACTCATTCATTACCATTCTCTCTGGACTACCCGGCTGGGGCTTTAGAATGCACCAACTGCATCTCTGCTGAGGGGTCTTGGATATGATACTAAACAATCTGTAATGCTATAGCTTTGGGGAACACGAAGTAAACCTTCATTGCCATAGCTACCAGGTCCACTCTGTCCCGGAGTGGTAGCACCTGATAGAGTCCTATCTTTGAATCAAATAGAACTGTTTTACATTTAAAGTGTGTACATATGCTAAACTGAATTGTTTGAAATAGAATTGTTTTTACATTTAATTGTATGTAAACAAATGACTGATGTTTAATTGAATTGTTAGTTGTTAATAGTAAATAGAATTATTCGGATTAGATAAAAATAAGTGAAACCATTTAACTGTGTGCTAAGAAATAAGCTCAGACTCGTTTTAAAATGTTATCTCCAAAATGTGTTTAGAAATCGTATAATTAATATATATAATGTGTGATGAAGTAAATATTCGTACACATAAAAATTTTCTTTCTTATCTCTCAAACATAACCGGAAAAAAATCTATATACATTGTAAAGATATATTCTACTAATATGTGTATATAAACTAAGTTTCAGAGAAAACGGCTTCGAGCTAACAAAGAAAAAGAAGCAGAAGGTACCCCGCAAAAACAATTACCGACACCGACTACGCCGATGATATAGCAATACTAGTAAATACACCCAACCAAGCCGAAACACTACTGCATAGTTTAGAACGATCCGCCGCAGGCATTAGCCTCCATGTCAATGCACACAAAACTGAATACATGTGCTTTAATCAAACAGGCGACATTTCCACACAAGATGGAACCTCTCTGAAACTGGTAGACAAATTCACCTACCTTGGAAGCAGTGTCTCATCAACCGAAAAAGACATCGACACGCGGCTAACGAAGGCATGGACTGCTATCGATAAGCTATCAATCATATGGAAGTCAGACCTGACCGATGAAATGAAACGCAGTTTCTTCCAGGCAGCGGTCTTGTCGATACTGCTGTATGGATGCACTACTTGGACGCTAACAAAACGGCCGGAGAAGAAGCTAGACGGCAATTACACAAGAATGCTGCGAGCAGTATTGAACAAGTCCTGGCGGCAACACCCCACAAGGCACCAACTATACGGCCACCGGCCTCCCATCACGAAAACTATCCAAGTTAGACGAACCAGACATGCAGGACACTGATGGAGAAGCAGGGACGAGCTCATACGTGATGTACTCCTATGGATCCCCACATATGGCCGAGCAAAAGCAGGACGACCAGCTCGAACATACATACAGCAGCTCTGTGAGGATACGGGATGTAGCCCTGAAGACCTAACAGAGGCGATGAACGATAGGGAGAAGTGGCGAGAGAGGGTCAGGGATATCCGTGCTAGCGGCACGAGATGATGATGATAATTAATTTTACAGAAATTAATGCCATTTATTCATTTTCATACGTACGAATATATAGCATTAATTTCATATGTAGGAATATGTATGTAAAAACGATTTGGCATTAAGTAACTTACAATGGTTGACATGCCATAAAACCAAACCAAAGCAAATAAAACACCATTATTCCCCGCTTTACCCTGACTCGGAATAGTGGTACCTGTCAGGATCCCATCGATTGGTCAAGTAGATCTATTTTCAAATTATTTATATTGGACAAGACCGTATCAAAAAGTAAAGTAAAGTTGGCGACTGTAGTCGACGGTGACCCAAAGGCTCCCTTTTAAATAGCTACTACACTGAGGTGTAGGGGAGGGTCCTATTCCTTTACACTGGACTGCTCCACTTTACCCTTGATACGTACCTTATAATACTGAGTGTTAATCAATGAGGTATCAAGTACCATTTTTTCTTTGGTATGACTCGACCTGGGATTGAACCCCGGTCTCCCGGTCCATTGGCAAACGCTCTACCGACTAGGGCCAATAAAGATTAGTCATCTTTCTACAAACTTAGCTTGTAAAGACACGCATACAATGAACGTGATTCCCTAATCCTAAACACGATGCCATGCCGTTAAAATGAATCAATTTATCAATCATATCCTGTACAAAAACTTAGCATGACACACACGACGAAGAAGGAAGGTGGATCACTAGAACGTTATTAAAACATACATTCGTCTGTTTACCCACTCCAGACTTTGCGTGACACGCGCCAAATGACGAGAAAGGTAGTTAACTTATATAAATATATACGTATGTGTGTGTGTGTGTGTGTGTGCGGGTGTGCCTGTGCATGCGTACATTTTGAAACGAAGTAAGGATGTGCGCAGCAAAGGGCACAATCTAGTTTACTTTCCATTTAAAAGCCTCTTTAGTTATTGCAATTTTGTAATATCAATTTAATCCAGAAAAATAGACCTCCAAGACTGTTATTAGTGAAACGCCCATCTTATTACAAACAAAAGTGTCTGTCTGTGATGAATAAAAATGCTTCAAGGCAGAGACGACACGGTAGTTTAAAATAAACAAGGTCTAAACAAGGAAAAAAAAGCATAAAGAATGTTTCAACACAGCTTCATGTTTGCGGACCTAATCAAAAATCATTGTAAGTAAAAATGGAGTTATGTGTGTCTATATGTAGATGCATGAATGCGAGGATGTGGAGAATAGACAAAAGAATTTTACCACAAAAAAGCAAAGAATTGATAAATGACAATATTCATTTGACGTCAATGAATGTATATGTTTTCAATTCTAGCTTGTTTGTATCACTTCTTTGTATTATACATGGTTGGGTACCTGCATGAGTAAAAACAGACATGTCTATTATACATTTACTTTGTAATATGTGTTGAAAAGATAGATTCTTAGTGAATCTGAAATTATGATAGAAATATGTAGAAAGTTGGATAAATTAAACACTTAACTCAGATTTAGATGTGTGATATTTCGTTCGGGCTTTATTTCATCTTCCTCACCACACCTGACGAACATCATACTGAACAAAAACAAAATCAAAATAGAAAATTGATTGAGAAAAAAAACATTTTTTTTCACTCTGAGCCACCATACTTTTGAGAATCCTTTCCGTTTTCTTTTCCTGATTATTTACCTCTTGTCCCTTCTTCACCCCAATTACAACCTAGACACTACAATATAGACAATTTTCTGTGACATCACATTATAGTCAATATCTTTTCCATGAAACAAGTCATGCCAAAACCCCCTTTCACACAAATTCTTCCCTACTTCTTTCTTATCAACTCCCTGAAATTTATCTCCATTTTCAAAACAAAAATCTTTAATGAAACCTAATACATTTGATTTTAAATCCCTCCCAAGTTTTCCTACTACAACTATACCCCCTCTATTCTCCTCACATGCTTTTAAATAGAAAAACTCAGAAAACAGTCTCTGCCTTGAAGAAGTTCGTGAAGATGAAATAAAGCCCGAACGAAATATCACACATCTAAATCTGAGTTAAGTGTTTGATTTATCCAACTTTCCACATATTTTTTTGCAATATATATATATATATATATCCGTTGATAACGTTTTATTTTTAATTTGTATGATCTAATTAGAGTTCCAAATTTATCAATGTTAGCTTTCTTCTTAATATCTCATCTTATGTATTCAAGTATAAAAATCTTTTGACAACTTTAAAAAACTATGGTTTGTTAGATGGGAGGTAAGTGGCCTAACGGCAGTTGTCTTGTAGGATGCTGCTTCCAAGATGGGTTTGGGCAAAACTGTACGCAGCACTCTTAAGTAGTTCCCATCAAGATTTTTCTCAAAACGTTTCGTTAGATTTCGAGTGGTGCAATGAGACAGTAGTACTGAAACAACTTGGTAGAATTCCCGTTTTATTTTATCAGATTTACATGTTGTTGTTAATCAGATAATAGCTGTTCATTCATTACCTTTGCATGTATTGATATCGTTCTCAGTAGATAAGATATTACCACCGAGGTATATGAACTAGTCTAATAATTTCAGATGCTTAACATTCAATAAAGATATTGCACCATCTCGATTAAAACACACGAAGTCTGTTTTATTCGAATTCACCTAGAGACCAATACTTCTCGCTACATCACCAGACTATGCAGCAGTGATTTGGCTTAAGCAAGTGTATTTGTAAAAAGCTCTAGATCATCCGCGTAGTCTGCATCAGTAATAGGTTCTGCTGGTTATTGTCTGCTTCTTGCCTTTGGGGAGGGGCATTTTCTTTCATTAGATCTAGTGACGTTCGTAATACATACTCTAGGCAGATTAGGAATAAAAATCGTACCAATTACTTGGTTTAAAGCTAGCTGTATCTACAGAGAGAGGGTCAACTGACCGTTGTTGAAGGCGATCTGAACGCTCCCTTTTCAATAGCTACAACAGAGAGGTGTAAGGGAGGGTTATACTCCTTTACCTGAATTGTTCCACTTACCCTTGATGCGTACCTTATAATGTAGTGTTAAGCAAGGAGGAAGAACAATTTTTGAGTCTTTGGTATGACTTGACCTGGGATTGAACCCATTGGTCCTGAACCAGGGCGAACTCTCTAACTGCATATATATATATATATATATATATATACTGTGTTGAATGCCAATGAGACATTTTTAAATAACGTTTTATTCATTGATATTGATCATTTGTTTAAACACAGTGAAGTGCTTACAAGTATTGCTATTTAACACAAATTATTCTATTATATTCAACATAACTCATTTGTTTGCACACAGTTAAATGGGTCCAAGTATTCTTATGTATCACCAATAATTCAATTAAACATTAGTCATATGTTTGCACACAGTTGAATGATTTCTAACGATTCAATTTTTGTATAAGTCATTTGTTTGCGCTGAGTTTAAATGTTAAACAGTTCTATTTGACCAATAGTTAGAACCATATCAAGAGCAACTACCCCGGGCTGGAGTGGACCTAGGAATGATATTGAAGCGGTACTCCACATTCCCCAAAGCTCTAGCATTACTGGAGCCTCACCACCAGATTATTTATCCTGGTCACTCGTTGGTGGGGGAACTTACCCCACTGCAGAGATACAGTCGATACGTTCTACTGTCCGAGCTGATTGGGCTTCTGTATTACACATTAATGCTGCAAGCTATATTGAACAAAACCTGGAGGCAACATCCCACAAAACAGCAGCTGTACGGCTACCAACCACCCATCTCGAAAACCATCCAAATTAGACGAACAAGACATGCGGTTCACTGCTGTAGATGTAAGGAGGAACTCATAAGCGATGTACTCCTCTAGACCAGCAAGGGTTGGGCGACCAGCTAGAATCTATCTACAACAGCTCCGTATCGATACTGGATGTAGCATGGAAGACTTGCCGAGTGCGATAGACGATAGAGACGAGTGGTGAGAGAGGGTCAGGGAAATCCGTGACAGTAGTGTGACATGATAATGATAATGATTAATCGTGTAAATATTCTGCGCCACGATATATTTTTTAAAGGGTTGATGTGAGATGATAATAAAAAGGAAACATGCCCAGAGATGTATAACAAACAAATAATAATAAAACAATTCTAGTTTATGAGCTGTAAATTACAGAAACTAATACACACCCATGTTTATCAAGAGTAGCGAGTAAGAGATAGATGGATATATACAGGAGTCATTGTGTTCTCTGTAGTGCTAGCAGCTGAACTTATTTATACGGTGTTTTAATACACTTCTACTTAAACTATAAAAAACACCTATTGTTTATGTGCCTTTGTCAGTGCTCTAAAAGTCAGTGTGGCTTAGGAATAGAGAGATAATGAGTAGTTGCAATGTTCATCATTTTTCTCTCAACATTCCCACTAATCAATATAAGTGATAGAATTTCAATAGTCCTGAACGTTCTGCTCACTTTGTCATTCATCTCTAATCTTCAAACAGAAGAGGTTATATATTCTTTGACTCTCTCTCTCGCTCTCTCTCTCTCTCTATCTATCTATCTATCTATCTCCATTACCTTTTTCTCAGCCTCTCTGTCTCTCCCATTCTTTCTCTTTCACTCTCTTCCTCTTTCTCTCCCTCTCTCTCTGTTTTCTTTTTTCTTCTCTTTCCGTCTCTCTCTATCTCTCTCTTTTTTCTCTTTGTCTCATTGTCTCTTTCTTTCCCCTGTCATTTCTTTTTCTTCCTCTTTGACTCTCTCTCTCTCTCTCTCTCTCTCCCTCTCTCTCTCTCTCTCTCGCTCTCTCGCTCTCTCCTGTTTGCTTCTCTCTTTCTATCTCTTTCTCTCTCAATTCTCACTGCATTTTCTCTTTGCATATCTTTATATCAACTTCTTCTTTGCTCCGACACACACACACTCTCTCTCTCTCTCTCTCTCTCTCTCTCTCTCTCTCTCTCTCTCTCTCTCTCTCTCTCGCTCGCTCGCTCGCTCTTTCGCTCTCGCTCTGCATGTGTGTGTGTGTGTTTGTGTGTTCTCTCTGGATTTTACACTTTATGTATCTACTAGTTCTTTGCTCCAACTCTCCCGCTCTCTCTCACTCTCTCTCTCTCTCCCTCTTTCTCTCTCTCTCTCTCTCTTTCGTTCTTTTTTTTCGTTCCTTTTTCTCTTTTTTTGTTACTTTTCTCTTTTCCTCTCTCTCTCTCTCTCCCTTTCCCCCTCTCTCTATTTCTCTCTCCACCCTGCATTTTCCTCTTTGCATAGTTTTATATCTACTTCCTTTTTGCTCCAAATCTCTCTCCCTCTCTCTCCCTCTTTCCCTCTCTTTCTCTTTCTCTTTCTGTCTCTCTCCCTCACCCTTCCTTTGCCTTTTTAATACCTTTTTTATCCCTTCTTCCTCCATCTCTCTCTAGTTCTCTGACTTCCACCCTATCTACTCTCTCCTCTTTTATTATTCTCTCTCTTTACACTCATTCCCTCTTTCTTCCTATCCTCTCTTTACTCACATTGTATTTCCTTCTCTCTCTCTCTCTCTCTCTCTCTCTCTCTCTCTCGCTAGCTCTTTCTCTCCTCTCAACACTCTTTCTCTCTTTCTTTTTTTCTTCAACCCGCACTTTTCTATCACACCCTTTTTCTTTTTTTGCTCTCTCTCTCTCTCTATCTATCTATCTATCTCTCTGTGTTCCTACCCCTCTTTCCCTCACTTACTCTCTTTTTCTTCTTTCTCCTGCCTTTTCTCCTCTTTGTCTCTCTGTTTCTCTCTTAATTCCTGACTCTCTCTTTCCCTTCTTCTCTCTAACTATAACCCTTCTCCCTCTTCACCCCACTCTATCTCCTTCTGTTTACACTTTTCTATTATCTCTCCCTCTCTCTCTCTCTCTTCATTCCCTAATCTCCTTCACCTCCAATTATTTCTTATTTTTCTCTACCTCTCTCACCTCTTCCTTATTCCTTATTCCTTTCTGTCTGTTTCTTTCTCTCTCCCTCTTTCTTTCTCTCCTTAAGCTCTCTTTTCCTTACTCCTTAAGTCCCCTCTCTCTCTCTCTCTCTCTCTCTCTCTGCGTGTGTGTGTTCTCCCTGCATTTCCCCTTTTGCGTATCTTCATATCTACTTCTTCTTTGCTCCAACTCTCTCTTTCTCTCTCTCTCTCTCTCTCTCTCTCTCTCTATTCTTTTTTTTAGGTTAACTTTCTCTTTCGCTCTCTCTTTCATTTTTCTCTTTTATGTTATCTTTCTCTTTGCCTCTCTCTCTCTCTCTCTCTCTCTCTCTCTCTGTCTATAATAGTT
Source organism: Sepioteuthis lessoniana (assembly GCA_963585895.1). NCBI lineage: Eukaryota > Metazoa > Mollusca > Cephalopoda > Myopsida > Loliginidae > Sepioteuthis > Sepioteuthis lessoniana. The sequence goes on along the minus strand of OY757910.1, from coordinate 19,687,936 downwards.
CTTTTTTGCCTCCATTTCCAATAGCACTATCAATAAGCAATGGTTGAGTGGGAACGGATTTTAAAAGTGAGAGTCAGGGTTTTCAGCAGACTCTGCTTAAATAACTTTTACTATCATGATATGATTCATGGCCTGTGGTCATAATCTCCAGAGCTACTGATTTCGAGACATGAGACACACGGAAGTGACATCGGCAACAAATTGGGTTGCTTTCAATGACGCTCTGAACACTTCCGGTCGAGAAAGATTCCATTCAGGAAGCTCTGGCTTCATTCTTTCAGAAGACGCTTCGACAAGATCACACTTAATTCTGAAATATTATAGAAGTGGACCGCTATTTTCTGTGGGAAAGTATATTTACATTCACAAGTCGTGCAATTGTCTATTTATTTCCAATCGTCAGCTTAAAGAGATAGCGAAGCAAAACGAAAGGAAATGGGGAAGATCACGTGGTAGGTGGAGGGAAAAGGCATTGAAGAAATATGACACAATATGGCCGAACGAATGATATTTTTGCGATGAACGAATCACCATTTAATTCGTCCTTACTTCTCCTAGACGGGTTTAGGAAAAACAAATATTTTACAATACAAAACGATTGAGATGAATTTGAAAAACAAATATTCCTCTTTCCAAATTTAAATTTTTTGTAGGCATTCTCTGAAAGAACTAGATTTAAAATCTAGGTTTTTAAATGGCTACATTGTTTATTTGTTTTCCATTGAACTTATTATAATCATGATATCAATAAGGGATTTGTACCAAAATACCTACCTATTTATCATTCGTTTGTGTCACATTTCAGCAATATAGGTATTGATACCGTTTTAACTAACTACCTACCTTTGTAAATTAGATTTAGAAGGGAGGGGAAAAGATTAACCCTCTCTCTTTCTCTCTCTCTCTCTCCCTCTCTCTCTCTCTCCCCCTTTCCTTTTCTACTTCTTCCTTCTTTTCTTTTCAACTCTATATACCTTCTCTAAAATTTGCTTCTCCTAGACGGGCTTATAAAGCAAATGTTTCCATAAAACGATGGGGATGGATAAAAAAAACTATTCGACCAATAAATATTTCTTACAATTGGTAAAATAAAAACTTTTATAACTTTAAAAAAGGGGTATCCCGGGCATGATACTAAACTGCATCGGGTAGTGAGGCTCCTGTTCTTGAAATCTGGAAAGGGTGCGTATCCCTTCATTGCCATTATTCCCAGGTTCACTCTTACACGAAGTTGGAGTATTTGTTAAGAGTTCCATCTATAGTTCAAAGAGATCTGTTTAAAAATTATTTGTATTTAACAGGTTCGTATGCAAAAAACAAAATCTTCAGTAATAACTGTGCCCATTTGGCTGGGGCTGTAGAATACACTGACTGCTTCTCTGCAAAGGGGCAAGACCTCCTCCCAATGAGTGTCCTGCATATGACTCTAAACAATCTGATGGTGAAGTTCCAGTAATGCTGGCCCGGACTGGTAACACCTGATAGGGCCCTATCTATAGGTTAAATAGAAGTAATCTGCGTACTTATTCTAAATTGAATTGTTTGAATTGGAACTGTTTGACTAAGGTAAATAGCTTGAAATAGAAATGTTTTTTGACAATTAAACAGAGTACTTACATTTAAACAGAGTACTTATGCGAATTGTTTGAAATAGAACTGTTTTTGACATTGAAACTGTACTTACGCTAGACTGAATTGTTTAATATAGAACAGTTTTGACATTTAACTGTGTGTAAATAAAATCTATACTTATACTAAACTGAATTAGCTGAATTAGAACTGTTTGAATAAACTGAATAGCTTGAAATAGAACAATTTTTGACAATTAAACTGTGCACTCATGCTATTGGCCTAATAAGTAGAGTGTTTGCTAATGGTCTGGGAGACTGGGGTTCAATCTCCGGGTCGAGTCATACCAAAGACTGATTTGTTTGAAATTGAACAGATTATTTGTAAAAAAAAGTGGATTTGGCATTAAGTAACCTACACAGTTTGACATGCCATAAACCCAACCTGTTGTATATTGACCCTCGACCGAGCCGTCAATCAAGAGATACACCTGTGTAAATAAGCGGAAGAACAACGGAAGCAGGTGGACATAAGAAAAGAATATAACCAGGTGCCCAAGTCAGTTGGAGTCAGTTGGAGATAAAATGCCGAATTGAGAGCCAGCGGCAAACAGAGGGCTTAGTGACCCACGGTTGAGCAACCCAGTCAAGATGTGAAAGCATTACTGATGGGTCAATATAGCAGTATGTCCCCATCTCCAGCTCATCTCTCACACACAACTAACATCAACCCATTCGAGAATAAAGTGTGAGAGATATATTTTTATAAAGAAGTGTGTTCGTTCGTTCATTGAAGTTCCTCATTATTCTTGAATATGTTTCCGCTTATATTTGTATTATGCATATGTATGTGGCTATACACAAACCAACCAACCAACCAGAAACAACTACACAAAAGATATAAATATCATCTCTATCTTCATATAACCTACACTAACAATTCTGTTGCGTCTTGTCTATTTTCGCTTCGATATAATTGGTCCTTATGGTGTTGTCTTGTACTGCTATGAACAATGACTTACTTTCACTTTTGAGGTTTTTTCTTTTTAAGCCATGTCAAGGTTTCCTCGTGTGCAATATCGCCAGTTTGTTGATTGAAGTATCAATATAGTTGTTTTTTCCTTTCCATTTCTGTTTTCTTGCTGCTTTTTCTGATTGACCTTATGTTGCCCTAGTTGTTACTGACTGTAGTAACTTGTCTTTCGTTGTTCTTTTTAGTGCACGATGAGCATACGATAAGTTTCCAGACTTTCTTCGTATGGGCATTTAAAATTGTCGCAGACTCTTCAAAATTCAGTATGTTATTACTAGACATCTTATGAGATGACAGACTAATTTTTATGATTTTAGCTTCAAATGGACAGCTACAGCAGGAAATGGAATACACCCTACTAAAGCCTGATTGTCACAGCTGGTGAATTTCAAAAATGTAATCTGACACTTTGGATGAACGATATGCAATAAAAATTGTGTTTTAAACTTGGGAAAAATGCCACAGAAACCTATGGAATGCTTCAGACTGCTTTTCGACGATCTTCCATGAATTCGGCATCAGTTTTTAAGTGGCATAAGAGATTCAAGGAAGACAGGGATTGTGTAAGGGATGATGAGAGGTGTGGAAAGAGTAAGGAAGTCAATACACCACAGTTGATTGACCAAGGGGTTAGGGTTAGGGTTACTATGTTGAGGTTTTAAGGGAGTTCAGGAAGAGATTCCGTCGGAAGAGGCCAGCACTCTTCAAATCGGGTCGGTGGCATTTCCACCAGGACAATGCACCAGTCCACAATTACATCCTTGTCACAAGCTATTTGGCCAAGATGAGCATCAAGATAGTTCCTCAACCTCCCTATTGTCCAGACCTTGCTCCCTGTGACTTTTAGTTATTCCCTAAGCTCAGAGGCTGTCATTATGAGACAATTGAGGAGATGAAAGAGACTGTGACGAAGGTCATTGACACGCTCACACCAGAGGACTTCCATGGGTCCTTCCAGAAGTTGTTGAAACGGTTTAAGTGCATTGCAGCCGGAGGAGATTATTTCGAAGGGTACAAGAGTTTCATGTGTATACTATCAATAAAAGTGCCCATACGAAAAAAAAGTCTGTAAACTTATCGTATGCCCCTCGTATTTCTTGAATGATTGTGATGGTTCATCAACACAGTGCTTAATTCCGGCAAGTTCTCTTCCTTCTTCTTTACATGTCACAGATAATATTCCAATGTCATCTCTCGTATGAAAAGCACTGTGCATCATTAGCAATTTCCGTGTCCTTCGGTTGATTTGACTGAGTTCCTCGGGGAGCGAGGAAGTGGATGTATATTCTTTGATGAGATTATTTTTACGCATCGGAGAGTTTTTCAAACCAGCGTTAGCTGATGGTTTTCCACTGGAGTTTGAGTGACCGAGAGTCTCCTTAATTCTCCAGGCCTCTTCTCGGTATTCTGTCCGATCTCAACAATGCTGTTGTTTGGATGGTCTCCACTCGTCCTCTTATTTCCAAATCCTCCAGTCCCTGTAACAATTCTTTGGCGTCTGAACCAAGCGTGCCAATTACAATTGGTGTCACCATCACTTTCATGTTCCATAGTTTTTTCAGTTCTTTAGCAAGGTCTAGGTACTTATCTCTCTTTTCGCTTTCCTTCAGTTTTACACTGGGGTCAGCCGGAATGGCAAAGTCCACAATTCGGCTGGTTCTCTTTTATTTTTTATTTTTTTGGACAATCACTAGACCTGGTCGTTTGGCCGAGATTAGATGATCCGTTTGTATCTCAAAATCCCAAAGAATATTGTGCGTGTCATTTTCTAGGTAGGATTCTGTGTTGTGCATATACTATTTGGTAGTATGGTCAAATTTAAACTTCTTGCACAATTCCCAGTGGATCACCTTCCCCATCCAGTCGTGTTTAGTCTTAAATCCTCTTTACGCTAATTTACTGCGTTTATAAAAGATATTTTTATCTAATGATATTATAATTCATTCCCAGACAAATATTTGTTTATTTTTGTGGCAAGCGTTTTTATTTTAAATATTTTGTAAAGGGAAATTGTTGTATAGCCACATAATACATATGCATGCAGAATCATAACGACGACACAGAGATTACGAGCGACACAGTTCTTTAGAAAAATATACCTCTCACTTTATTTGAAAGGGTTGTGTGTCAGAGGGAGTTGGAGACCGAACAGAACAGCCACATATTGACCCCCACTCTTATGGCCATAACAGCGTTTCTTTCCCGTTCTCCTGGGCTGCTCAACTGGGGGCCTGGGGGGCCCAGCCTCTCTGGGACATAGACCTCAATCCAGCATCTTCTCTCCAACTGCAGCTACTCAATCGGGGGTCCTGAGGACCCCCTCTGCTGGGTGCTGGTTCTCTCTACAGCATCTTATCTCCAACTAACTCGAACTTCCTGTCGCAGGGGTTATATAATAATTTGACGTCCACTCTTCTTCATGCGTGCGTCACAATTTCGCACTCAATTCAACCCCTCGACAGTCAAGGTTATATCCTGATATTCCTCGACTGGATGCACCTGTTATTTACACTGGTGCATTTCTTCTTTTCGGGTCGGAGGTCAGTATACAACAAAATGAACGCTTCAATTGTTGTTGTAAAAGTGATGAAATGCTGTGTCGGTGTGTTTGGTTTGAAAATTCCAAACTGCAGCGTTTCAGATTTTAAAAAAAACTGTAGTGTTTCAAATTATTATCTGCCAATGAATTAGCGGGAAATTTGAATTCGAAAGAATATTTTGACTCACGAAAAAATATCAGAAGGAACATTGAATCCGTACGGTGAAGACGTACAGTTCTTTCTCCGGTTTTTCATAAGTCGAAAAATCGAAATTCAAATGATCATAACTTTGATCATAAATTTTATTCTAACTTTTATACATAGTCATTTATGTATTAAGAAAAATTTATTGTAATTTGAACAAGCAAGTTCATTTAAAAAAAAAAAGGTTGGGGGGAACTCTGGAGATGAATAACTCCTTTTAATACGTAAGTAAAAACATATTTTTTTATATTTATTTGTCTTGTGTTTGTGAAATTCGTAGAAACCAAGTTTCAGTTTAAAATAAAAATCTTTAACAAGTTTTGTTAAGGATTATTGTTTGAGATTAATTCTCTTTTTACGGTCAAAAATAACGGGACAGTTGTTTAATTCCCGTTATATTTGTAGTACTGGTTGATCTAAAATTATTTAAAACAATATTTTCAAGTTTTTTCTAATTGCATATAAGCAAACATAGACAAAAGGGAAAAAATTCTTATAAAATTGTTTTTTATTTCAAAAAAATTATATAAACATTTCAATTTTGCCTTTTTTTCGATACTGTAAAACTGCTAATTGTTTTTCTTTAAGATATCGCTTGAGAACTTTTAAGCAAATATCTTTTTATATTCTTGTGTCAAATAAAATTTCTTTGATTGGATTTCTGAGTTTAAAAATTGTTTTTTTTTTTGTTGTTGTTGTTGTTGCTGTTGTTTTTTTTTTTTCATCTTGAAAACCTTCAACTGAATCGTCCCAATTTTATCAATATCAGCATTTATCTTTTATCTATCTGATAACTTTTAACAGTCAAATTACATCTTTTTCTTCACTGGAACTGTTTGCTATCTTTGTAGAAAAATTAAAATAAAATTTATTAAATTTTGATTTAAAAGAAAGAATTATTGCATTTTACTTAAATATAAAAATATAATATGAATATAACCACATTTTCCTTAAAGATTATTAAAATAACTTTACATTCACTTATTATGTGATTGATCGTTTCGCCTCTGTTCCCACATAATTTACTTCTGCTATTTTGTTGCACCTTGTCTATTCTTTCTTGGACATAGTTAGTCCTTATGGTGTTATTTTGTGCAGCTACCAGAAGAGATTCAGTTTCATTCTTAAGTTTTCTTTTCTTAGCCATATCCAAGTTTTCTCGTGTGAGATTTCGCTTGTCTCTTGAAATGGCCATACAGTTGTTTTTCTTCTCATTTTTGTTTCCTGGTTATTTTTGTTCCATTGATGCTTGTGTTGTTTGCATTCTTTCCGGTGGCTGTAATCAGTCTTCCTACGCGCTATTTTATGTAATTATCTAGTCGTTGTATCGATGCATTGACTCTATCTTTCTCCTTCTTTTTATGACATAGACAGTCTGTGTACGTCGACTCGTAGAATGCAAGGCTTTATATATCGTCATAAGTTTTCTTATTTTATTATTGATTTGCACAGAGTTGATCTTGAACAATATTGTCTCTTTACAAAAAATAAACATAGATGCACGTATTTGAAATTTAGGAATATTACCTCGATGCCGCAACCTGTTCACTAACGTAAACAGATCAGTTTAATCGCTCACCCAAGAAAAACAACATCCGGTTACGATCGGGAATGACGAAGTCCTTTTTACGACCTTGACCTCCCGTTACAGCTGAAAAAGGGGATAAATTGAAATTAACAATAATTACAGAACACTTCTGTAAGAAACAACGCTATAAAAATGGAATTAATTATCTTCGCTAGTTTATATCAGGCTAAAGAAGTGATTCATCTTTTTGTCCGTTTTTATAGAAGAACTTTCTATTTACATGACTCGGCAGAGTGGCGCTGCGTCCCCTTTATATAAAAAAAAGGCTTCTGCAGCGGAAAAATTCTGATGTCTCACGACGCTCTCAGTAGCCGCTCTCAGAGCGGGCTCCAAAAGGCCGAATCCTACATCTGCTGGTTGCATTCACCTTTCCCATCACATAGTTGTGCACTAACGGTCCTTTTAAGGGCCATAAGAGGTCCCTTTCTGCGGGTTAGAGTATCTCTGACGGTCCTTAACGACCCGTCGAAGTAGACGGCCTGGAGGCAAACACCAAGAGAACTCTCAGACCATCCGGTCTTAACCATTCGATCGGTTCTGCTCGTCCGTTTGGCTGCGCAGCGCTAAAGGCACAGGTTAGCCTTTAGCTACCGCTTCACTATCTGCACAGCGCTAAGATAACGCCAATCTTAGCCACGGCCTCCTGTCCTGTCTGCTCGATTGTGCAGAGCTCTGGCGCGGCAAAGCCTTAGCTATCGTCTTGATACGTCCGCACAGCTTTGTCGCGGCACAGCCATAGCTACCGTCCGATACGTCAGCACAGCTTTGGCGCGGCACAGCCATAGCTACCGTCCAACACGTCTGTTCAGCTTTGGCGCGGCACAGCCTTAGCTATCGTCTTGATACGTCTGTACAGCTTCGGCGCGGCACAGCCAGAGCTACCGTCCGATACGTCAGCACAGCTTTAGCGCGGCACAGCCATAGCTACCGTCCAACGCGTCTGTAAAGCTTTGGCGCGGCACTGCCATAGCTACCGTCCGATATGTCTGCACGGCTCTGACACGGTAAAGCCATAGCTATCGTCTTGATACGTCCGCACGGCTAGGGGCACGACGAAGCCCGAGCCTCACCGACTTGTTCGCCCGACCTCGTATATGCTAAGGCCAAGCAAACCTTAGCCACGGTTTCCCCGTCCGTTCCCTTGGTCCGTAGTACAAAGACACAGCTCAGTCTTAGTCACCAGCTCGCCCGACTCTACACGACCAAGCTGCCAATACCGACTTCGACCACGATGCTCCAGCAATGCAGCATCCAGTCCACGTACGACTCGCTGTTGCGGACTGCCCTAGCATTGCAACATCTGGCCCACGTATGACTCGCTGTACGGGCTAGCAACCAGATCGAAACACCCCCGGTTAATATAACATACTGTCAAAACCGGGATATCGATTTACCAACCACGACCGATACCAGCTTCCCGCTATGATCGTCCAGCAGCATTCTACGACTCGACCGACATCAGCTTCCCGCAACGATTATCCAGCTGCATCCTACGACTCCACCGACCTCAGCTTCCCGCTACGATCGTCCAGCTACATTCTACGACTCAACCGACAGCTACCCGCATCAAACATCTAGCTGTATCCACTACTCGACCTACGCCAGCTACTCTCATCGAACATCCAACTGCACAGATCTACGACTCGACCATACCAGATACCAGCATCAAACATCTAGCTGAAGACCAAATACAACCGCCGCGGACTTTACACACACGTTTGTAAATCTGACCATAAATTGTCACTTTTGTTATATTTGTTACCTCGCCTTTGTTTCCTTCATTGTCTTTGGCTGTCACACGCATTAATCTTAAAACATTTGCGGGGTCGACATGCTTATCGGCTCCAAGAACATTTTTTTTCTTTTTACAAGAAATAATTTATTGTTTAAAAACTTTTCAGAAATCATTTCTCATATTTGTTGATATTGAAACAATTTTTTTTTTCATCATACAACGTGTGAAAGCACGTGCGATACCATGTCCTCATCAGCCGCCATCCAGGGGTGATAACACAGTTTCGGTAGCTCAAGGCGGTACTTCCACCCCTGGCGCTACCAAGCAGCTTTTTTCTTTGTCTAATAGCATATCAACCTACGTGGGTTATTTATCGTCAATGTTGTCCTTGTAGAAGAACAGTAGTGGTACTATCTAACCCATAGCTGGAGAGACAAGGAGGTGCTATACCTTTCCCAAGGATATTAGTTTTAAATTGAGCGTAATAGTTCGACTGGAGTTCGAACTGGCTTACAGCTATATTAGCCACTACGCTACGAGAACTTCTCTTATATACATATTTACCCAACCCCTCCGCTCGGAGAGGATATGACACAAGGTCAGTCTTTTAAGCGGAGTTTAGCAGGTTTGAATTCAGAGTTTTCCTTCTCCTAGACAAGTTGCCTAACCAAGGCTAAAGAACCCAGTCTGCCCTACTATTTACCCATAACTGGAGGGAGAATAATTGGATTCATACCTTTCCCAAGGGTATTAGTGCTACGTGAAATACAATCAGTCTCGTCCAGGATTTGAACTCGTGTCGCCGTGTCCATTTCCTACAACAATAACCATTACACCACGGGCACCATAAAAGGAAATGTTTTGCCTTTTGTTGTTGTTATTGTTTGTTTCTTGACAAAAAAATTAATGGCATTTTTTTCTTTTGTTTTGTGCATTAATTATTGGTTTGTTGGTTGGTTGGTTGGTTGGGTTACGGTAGTTTATTTAACGCCAAATCCATTTTAAAGTAAATAATCAGTTCTATTTCAAACATTTCAGTTTAGCATGAGTATGCCGTTAGTTCTATTTAACCCATAGATAGAGCCCTATCAGGTGCTACTACGCCGGGCCAGAGTTGACCTAGGAGCAATGGCAATGAAGGGGGTGCTCCGTATTCCCCAAAGCCCCAGCATCACTGGAACCTCACCATCAGATTGTTTAGTGTCATATCCAGAACGCTTATTTTGAGGTCTTATCCCTTCGCACAGGTGCAGTCAGTGTATTCTACAGCCCCAGCCGACTGGGCAAAGAAATTATTGACTAAATTGACAATTAATTTACAATTTTCTTTAGAAAGTTGCAAATTAGTACTTTTTCTGCAGTCTCATTGGATGCCTATTCATTTGGCCTTGTGCCATATCTAAGCAAAAAGCTTAGTAGATTTCTAGTACTTTTCTTCAGAGTCAGTCGTAATAAAAATTGAATTAATGAAGTTTAAATGTTCAAAATACTTTTTTTTACTTTGTTTTAGATGCCTGATTTTGATAATCTGAACTTCTTAAAATAAATTTCGATGAAACAAAAAGATTTTAAACTGATTTTTACGTCGGCGTTAACTGAAAAATTACCTCTTTTCTATATTAATTTACATACATCTATATATATATATATATATATATATATGTGTGTGTGTGTGTGTGTGTGTGCGTATACATATATATATATAGAGAGAGAGAGAGTGAGAGAGAGGGAAGTAAATAAAGATGAAAAAACTCAAGGTCTTTTGAGAATGAATTATTTGTAAAAATATTAGCCAACGTTTTACGTTTAGGTTTTAAACCTTCGACAGGGCAGGCCCAGTCAGCTGAAGCTTGTAGAATACACAGACTGCATCTCTGAAGAGTGGTAAGACTCCCCCAACGAGTGCCCTGTTATTATATTAAACAATCTGATGGTGAGGTTCCAGTAATGCGGGAATGCGGAGTACCCTTTCATCGCCATTGTTCCCAGGTCCACTCTGGCCCGGAGTGGTAGCACCAGATAGGGTCCCATGTGTGGGCCAAATAGAACTAAACTGAGTACTTATTCTAAACTGAATTGCTTGAAATAGAACTGCTTTTGACAATTAAACTCTGTACATATGCTAAAGGGAATTGTTTGAAATAGAACTTTTTTTGACATTTAGAAAGTGTACTTATACTAAACTGAATTGCTTGAAATAGAATTGTTAATATGTATAAAAATGAATAACCTACAATGGTTGATATGCCATAAAACCAAACCAAACCAAATTCATCATGTAAGTTATTAAATGGAAGAAAAAAGATGAGAAAGTTTCAAATCATTCTATTTCCGTCGGTTACGTTCAGTTTCAAATTTATGTGATATAGTTTGAGTTCCAAAATTCCAACAAATAAAGTCTCCTCCTGAAGACATTGCGTTTTTACACCTCTATACTACTTTCATAGTGTCGGATTTATTTCATATATATATATATATATATATATATATATATATTGCAATATTTTGGTAACGTGAGGAACAATTCAGCAGTTTCAGAGGCTTTTTCAGAAATCGTGATAGAGATGAATCTCACTGTACGATGAGTTGCCGAGCTCGCCTGATGCACTCTGAATGCTACTCACCGGATTTGTTTCTATGGGTTAGAACACGGCCTCATAATCCGCGGATTTAGATCTACCTAATCTTACCTAATCACCGAGGTCTTTGTAACACAAGTTAGATTTCTTCCACCATTTGTTTAAGCTACATTGCACGTTGAGAGAAGCAATGCAAAACGAGTCAGTGCACCAACCACCGCGATACTACAAAGCACAGCGGGTATCCCCCCACTTGTTTCGGTCACGTGATATACGCGCCGTAAACTAACAAGTGCCAAAATATTTTGTCCTGTCGGCTGGGGTTGTAGAATACACCGACTGCTTCTTTGCAGAGGGGTAAGAACCCTACCAAACGAGTCTCCTGGATACGACACTAAACAATATGATGGTGAGGAGCTTTGGGGAATGCGGAGCACCCCTTCATTGCCATTACTACCAGGCACACTCTGGCCCGGAATGGTAGCACCTGATAGGGCTCTATCGATGGGTTAAATAGAACTAACTGCATATTCATGCTAAACTGAATTGTTTGAAATAGAACTGTTTGACTAATGTACATAGCTTTACATAAAAATATTTTTGAAAATTATATGTACTTACATTTAAACTGCGTGCTTATGCTAAACTGAACTGTTTGAAATGGAACAGTTTTTGACATTGAAACTGTACTTACACTAAACTGAATTGTTTAATATAGAACTGTTTTGACATTTAACTGTGTGTAAACAAAATCTGTACTTATACTAAACTGAATTAGCTGAATTAGAACCATTTGAATAAACTGAAAAGCTTGAAATAGAACTGTTTTTTAACAATTAAACTATGTACTCATGCTAAACTGAAATGTTTGAAATAGAACTGATTATTTGAATAAAAATGGATTTGGCGTTAAATGACCCACAAAGGTTGAAATGCCATAAAACCAACCAACCAACTAACCAATATATTACAAAACTTCTGACTTACCTGAGTATAGTAATAATGTAGTTTGTGTTATCAAAAAATAAAGAGTGGTCAAGATCGGTAATAGACCATATATATCTCTAAAATAGCGTAGAAAGTCCACAGTGCTGGTTGATTGTCAGTTTTTCACGTATGTGATCATCTAATCAAGTGATTCCCACATGGTAGATATACCTTTATAGACAGTTATGTGCAACATATTTTGAAGTGGGATCTTGCTCGAGGAGCGTTCTGGGAAGGGTGATCTAGTTCATGCTTTGTGGTTGTTTATGTGGGTAAGTTATATTAATCTTTTTTTGATTTTTCAATTCATTAAACCTTTAAGTGTTTTTTTTTTTATTTATTATCATATAGTCATTAGAGTTTTTCACATCAGTTTTAGCTGATGGTCTTTCACTGGAGTTTGAGTGAGAGCAAGTCTCCTCAAGTCTCCAGGACTCTTCTCAGTATTCTGGCCGTTCTCAATAATGTAGTAGTTTGGATGGTCTCCACTCGTCCACCAACTTCCAAGTCATCCAGTCCCTTTAGTAATCCTTTTGTTACTGTTCAAAACGCACCAATTACAATTGGTGTAATTGTAACCAGCATGTTCCATAGTTTTTTCGATTCCCTAGCAAGGTCGAGGTATTTTCTTTTCACATTCTTTCAGTTTTATTCAATTTTGAAAGTTCTCTTTTTTTTTGCTCATCATTATTAGGTCTGGTCTTCAGGCTGACATTAGTTGATCCGTGTGTATGTCAAAGTCCCATAGGAGTTTATGAGTGTTATTTTCTAGGACAGGTGCTGGGTTGTGTATATACCACTTGTTCGTATGGTCAAATTTGAATTTCTGGCACATCTCCCAGTGGATCACCTTGCCGACCCAGCTGTTCCTCCTTTTCGAATTTTTCACATCTGCGTTAGCCGATGGTTTCTCACTGGAGTTTGAGTGACAGAAAGTCCCGTCAAGTCTCCAGGACTCCCCTCAGTATTCAGGCCGATCTCAATAATGCTGTAGTTTGGATAATCTTCTCTCGTCCTCTTATTTCTAAGTCCTCCAGTCCCAGTATCAATCTTTTTGTGGCTGTACCAAGAGTACGAAAAATAACTGGTATCACAGTCACTTTCATGTACCATAGTTTTTGCAATTCTCTGGCAAGGTCCAGGTACTTATCCTTCTTCTCACTTTCTTTCAATTTTACTCTGTGGTCAGCCAGGACAGCGATGTCCACAATTCTCTTATTGATTATTTCTAGCTCTAGTTGAGTGGCCGAGATTAGGTGCTCTGTTTGTATCTCAAAATCCTAGAGGAGTTTGTGCGTCTCATTCTCCTGGACAGATTCTAGGTTGTGCATATACCATTTGTTCTTATGGTCAAATTTCAATTTCTTGCACAATTTCCAGTGAATCACTTTCGATTGTTTTACATGAGCGTTAACTAATGGTCTTTCGCAGGAGCCTGAATCTCCTTAAGTCTCCAGGACTCTGCTCAGTATTCTAGCCGATCTCAGCAATGCTATAGCTTGGATGGTCTTGGCTCGTCCTCCGATTTCAGATTCTTCTAGCCCCACTTCCAACCCTCTGAGGACCATTCCAAATATGCTAGCAACAATTGGCATCTCCGTCAAACTCATGTTCCGCGGCTTTCTTAGTTCTCTGGCAAGGTCTAAGTACTTGTCCCTCTTTTTGCTTTCTTTGATTATCACTCTCTTGTCCGCTGGAATGGTAAAACCGACTTTAAGGCAAGCTTTCCTTTCTTTTTTCTTTTTTTCTTGTCAATTATCACTAAGTCTAGTCTTCTGGCCGAGATTTGGGGATCGGTTTAGGGATCGCTCCGATTTGAGAAGATAAGATAACTGAATCACTCTTCGCTTCATGATTTGACCACTGCATTGAACGTGACTTGTCACCCCCGCCCACAACTTTCGCTATCACCATGACTAAATCGCATTACCCACTACCTAACTCCTCATCTTTACAGTTCCGTTTCCATAAAGATTCAACAAGAATCAATTAATGTCTTGGATACAAGTTTGTTTGTTTTTTCACGTGAAAGAATTTAATGATGCGTCCAAGCTTTCCTGTCAAGCGCCGTTTTTGCTGCACAGCCGTCCATCTACTGTCTGTAACAAATTGAATAAGTATTGCTATTAGCGGTAAATTTTAACTTCTATTACCATACCACTAACATTCTCCGCTCACGTTTTGGAAAAATGTAATACATTATTTTCAAAGCAACTTTCTTATGATCACGACATGTAGTCTTATTCATCATTGACAAAAATGAATAACCAATAGAGGGAGAGAGTGAAAAACTAGTGCTTTGTAAGTGAAAACTTGCTCTATCCAATGGTGTTATTGTGTTCTTTTTTCTGCTGTAGTTTCTGTGGAAATAAATTGGATTGATTGTTTCATCAGCGTTTCTCATATATTTTTACGTGGCATAAAGGTCTAAAGTATTGGACTGCGCGAGTTCGAACCCCAGTCGTGCTGTTACGTTCGATTTCGGACTAATACCCTTGGGAAAGGTATTGATACCTTTGATTCCCTTCGAGCTATGGATCAAATAATATTAGTGCTGTTCTTCAACGGAGATAGCTATGGCATTAAATAACCCTTGAAGGTGGATATGCCATTAAACAAAGAAACCAAACGAAACCTATTCTACATATTTAAAAAAACAAGAACGAAATTTGTTATCGATAACTTGGGTTTGGTTTATTTGTTTAACGGCATATCAACTCCTTATGGATTATTTAATGGCGATATTTGATTCATTTTTCGTTGATGAATGCTTTATTGCCATTATAACTATATTTTTAATGCTTCATTGCATTTTAATACTTGCACATTATTTTTTTAGTTTCAACAATCATTTATACGATATCAAGTATTCCTATCTAATACAAATAATTTACACACAGTTATATTATACCAAGTATCCATATCTAATTGTAATAACACTGGTTTACAAAAATAAATTTTTGGTCTGAGGCAAGAATGGGGATAGGTGTTTTTTGTTAATTTGTGTATGCTAAATTCAAATTTATAAATAGTTTTGCTCTATCACCTCTAGTTTTCTGGCTTTTAAATAGTCTCATTTTAGTATAAACAGAGAATATATGTGCATATTTCAAGAGTTGCAGCAGCTTATAACAGATAAAACAGGATAGATAAAGAACACTGATTGAAACAATCTTCTTGGATGACACAATTACATAATTCATAGTACCACAGACCGTCAAAAGTGTGTTTTCTTAGAAGATCTGGAGTATTTTGCCTCCTGGATGTCACGTAAGAGCATTCAGCAGAAGTCTCCCATCATGCTGGGGTTCCATTTGCCTTGATAGTTGCTCTCCATCTTCGTAATGTCTTGGTGGACCCTTTCTCCATGCTCATTACTCACTGCTCCAAGATTTGGCGGAAAGAAGTTGAGGTGGCAATGGAGAAAATTAATCTTGAGTGACATTCGGCACCCCATATCCTCGTAAGACTTTAGCAACTTCTCCAATACAGGCTTGGTAATCTGGTACGCGCGTGTTACCAAGGAAGCCACTACAGACTGACTTGAATGCTTCCCATGCTCTCAGTTCCTTTAAGTTAAGAAGCTCCTCAAAATCAGTATCCTTCAGCACTTCTCGGATCTGAGGTCCGACAAAGATGCCCTCTTTGAGCTTAGCAGCACTAAGACCTGGGAACACAGTAGACAAGTGTTGGAAGGCAGCACCATTTTTATGCAACGCCTTCACGAAATTCTTCATCAAACCAAGCTTGATGTGAAGGGGAGGAAGAAGCACCTTATTCATGTCCACCAGAGGATTCTCCTTGAGGCTGTGTTAGCCAGGAACAAAAGTGCTTCTAGACCCCCAGTCTTTCTGCTTGTAATGCTGGGATACAGCTCGACTATCCCAGAAACAGAGAAAACAACAGTACTTTGTGAAGCCCGCTTGCATACCCATAAGAAGACCAATGACCTTATTTGTTCCGATTCCTAAAACTGGTGATCCTTACATCTTCCTGGACTAGGTTCCACTGTTTAAGCCGAGAAGCCAAGAGCTCTGACGGCTGTTTTGACAGATACAAATCACGAGCGAGATCATTCAGGTCTTCTTGTGTGATTCAGTGTGGATCATTGCCACTTGTTCCTGAATATGTAGACTCAATATCTTCCAAAGATATTGACTCGGCAGAATCCTCCTTTGAAGGCATTTTTTCATCTGATGAGGAAAGAAGATCCTTATTTACACATGGTTGAGTGATCAAACAGTTTGACATCTTCCATGAATCGAGCATCAGCTTTTGAGTGGCATAAGAGATTCAAGGAAAGTAGGGAGTCTGTGAGGGATGATGACAGGTGTAAGAGGAGTAAGGAAGTCAATACACCAGAGTTAATTGGCCAAAGGGTTAGGGTTAGGGTAACTATGTTGAGGTTTAATGGAGTTCAGCTAGAGATTCTGTCGGGAGAGGCCAGCACTCTTCAAATCGGGTCAGTGGCATTTCCACCAGGATAATGCACTAGTCCACAACTCCATCCTTGATACAGACTATTTGACCAAGATGGGCATCAAGACAGTTCTTCACCCTCCTTATAGTCCAGACCTTGCTCCCTGTGACTTTTGGTTATTCCCTAAGCTAAGAGGCTGTCGTTATGAAACAATTGAGGAGATGAAAGAGGCTGTGACGAAGGTCATTGGCATGTTCACACAAGAAGACTTCCATAGGGCCTTCCAAAAGTTGTTGGAACGGTACAACAAGAGCATTGCAGGCGGAGGAGATTACTTCGAAGGGGACTAGAGTTTCATATGTGTACTATCAGTAAAAGTGCCCATACGAAAAAAGTCTGGAAACTTATTCAATGATCCTCATATATATATATATATATATATATATATATATATATATATATATTCTTCAATCCAGTAAATCTGGAGTAGGGAACAATTCCCCCAGGAGAAATAAATTATTCAAATTTTGAATATTTAGATATTCCTGGTAGAGAGCTCAGTGTAAATAAATTCACATAGTAAATATTATTTCAAGAAAAAAACAATATTCGGTCACATTAGGATAATTAATTTATTTCCTATTGGATCTGATGAAGTCCTCTTAAAGGTTATTTTAGAGTCGTTGACTCATATCAATGCTTTTAACAGGATTGAAATAAATTAATTATCCTAATGTGATTCAATATTTTTTTCTTGAAATTATATATATATATATATATATATTGTTTTATTGACATGAACATTTCTGTTCTGACACTGACAAGAGCACGTAGTCTCTTTCTTAAGCCAGTCAACCTGAAATACTAACTTACATTTAGAAACCTATTTACTTCAGAATATTAGAAAAACTAATAGATTTACAAAACTCTCCTTAGAAACAGGTGGCTTCGGACTTGTTGGTGAATTATGTGTCTATACACTCGTTAGCTGCAGTAAGCAATTGTTCTTCACACACTGATGAAAACCTAAATTATGAAAAAACTGACACAGCTGTTTACAACTTCTTTCTTCCCTTTCTTAAACCATCACCCACCACTCTCTCTCTCTCTCTCTCTCTCTCTCTCTCTCTCTCTATCACACACACACACACACACACACACACATACACAGTAGCTTTATTAAAGAACTAATTTTGTAACATTGTTTTCGTACAAATGATAATTACGAAACGAAGTTATATATTCAAGTTTAAATTTACGATCTTATAACTTGCTCAACGCATTTGTTTGTTTTTTTTTGTTTGTTTTTTTTGTTTTGTTTTTTTTTTCAAACAAACCATGTGCACGTTAACTGAAATAATAAATCCTTAATAATATTACTACTATTAATAATAATCCATGAAAAACGAGAAGGTGGAATTGACAGCAGGGGGAAAAACCTTAGAGGGGGTGAAAATCCAGAGAAGTATCTTCCAGGGAGATGTACTTTCACCACTTCTATTTGTAATAGCAACGATGCCACTCACTTATATCCTCTCGGGTTTACATATTTACAAAATCACAGGAAAAAATTAATCTCCTTACGTGCATGAAATATATCAAGTTGTTTGCAAAAAATAAAAAAAAGTCACTCCGATACAAGCAATAAGAATATATCACCAAAATATAGGTATGGAATTTGGCATACTTGGTTGGTTGGGTTTTATGGCATATCAGTCTTTTTAGATTATTCAATGAAAAATGCCGTTTATACATATATTAAACCTAAGATTTCTCAACGAGTATTTTGTTGATAATATTTTAAACAAGCCAAAGCGCATTTGTTTGCACACAATTAAATGGTTTGGTTTGGTTTGGTTTTATGGCATATCAACCATTGTAGGTTATTTAATGCAAATCCTCTTTATACATATATATTAAATATATATGATTTGGTTTGGTTAGGTTTGGTTTCGTTTGGTTTGGTTTTATGGCATATCAACTTTTGTAGGTTATTTGATGCAAATTCCTGTTTACACATATATATTCGATATATATATGATTTGTAAGCATATATAACATTCTCAAACAAGCCTCGGCTTTTTTTTTGCACACAGTTAAATAGTTTCAAGTATATCTATATAGCAGTCAAAATTTAACGTCATTTGTTGGCACACTCAGTGTGTTCTATTTGATCCATAGATAATACCCTATCAGTGCTATTCTCTCCGTCAAAGTTGACCTGGGAGCAATGGCAATGGAGGGGTACTTTACATTCCCCAAATCACCCAAGACTGGAGCTTCACCTTCAGATGGTTTAATGGCATATCAAGGACACTCGTTTGTGGATGTGATTTACCCCTCTGTAGATATGCATTCGGTATATTCTACAGCCCCAGCATACTGGGCTTAATGAAATGTGGAAAAAGACAAATAGCGAAAGGAATAGAACAACCAAATCCAGAAAGAATCAGATTGCTTGTAGAAAAGGAAAATTACAAATATTTAGGAATATAGGAAGCGGACACCATCCAACAAGAGGAGATGATAAACAAAATGTTAAGAGTATCTCAGACGAATGAGAAAACAGATTGAAACCAAACTATAGTGTCGAATTCGTATCAAAGGGATAAACACCAGAGAAGTCCCTCTTGTAAGAAATTCGGGACCATTCTTAAAAGAGATAATGGAGAAAATCAGACTCCAGGACCGAAAACAAGAAAACTGATAATGATGAATAAGACCTTACATCCGAGAGACACCATAGACAGACTAAATGTGTCAAAATAATGGTAATTATTATTTCTTATTTTCACACCAGCAATGGTTGATGATTTTTCCTCGGGGTCTTATATCCCCATTACTTTTATGTTTCAAAGCTATTCTAGTTCTCAAGTGAGGTCGAAGTACTTGTCTCTCTCTTCATTTTCTTTGATTTTCAGTCTGTGGTTCACCGGGAAGGCAAAATCCACGAGACGACAGGTTTTCTACTTTTTTAAGTTATGTCTAATCCTGGTTTCCTGGTCGGGGTCAGGTGATCCGTTTGTATCTCCAAACGCCATAGAATTTTATGCGTCTTGTGTTATTTTATGTTGCTATCAGCCAAGATTTAGATTTCTCTATGAAGGTTTCTCTTTTGTAGTCATATCCATGTTTTCTCAAGTGAGATTCTGCCCATTTGTCTCTTGAAATATCCACACAGTTGTTTTCCTTCCCATTTATGTATCGTAGTTTGTTTTTTTGTTTTGTTTTTTTTTTTTTGGGGGGGGGGGGTTCTGTTTGTCATTATGTTGTCCGTTTTGTTACCGATCATGGCAATTAATATTTATGCTTCCACGCTATCTTCAATGCTAGCGAATCCTCCCCCTCCTTATTTTCTTCACACATATAATCTGTCTATGTCATCTTTCGGGTGTAAGGTCTTTTGCATCATCATTAGTTTTCTTGTTCTCTCGTTTGTGCATATCATTATGATTATTTTTATTATAATGCAACTTGACACAAAGTATCTTGAAGACAATAACAAAATCTTCTTAAACCATTTTAGAAATTTTATCGTAATTCAGGACACACTTTAAATTCTATTTCTCTTTTTAGGTGCCTTCTGAGAAACCATGTCTGTGTCATTCCGACAATAATTTCTTCCGTTTTACTCTTGGAATCTCTATGGAATTTTTTGTTTCAAATTTTTTTATAGTTTTTGCTTTCTTTCTTCTTTTTTTTTTGTTGTTGTTGTTGAAGTTTTTTGTGGGGAGGGGGGATTTGGGCATTTTTGGAGGGACGTATCATCTTAGAGTAGACGACATCTATATATTCAATATTTCTAAATAGAAACATTAATGTTATCATAGATCACTGCTAAAGCGCGAAGACAACGAGTGTATGGGTCATCGTCAAATTTAAAACTAATGCAAAGCAATAATCTTTGACTTAATATCAGCATAAAAGAGAGGAATAACCTTAATCAGTTGAATTAAAGATATTTTTAGAAATGACAACCTTAACAGGAAAAAATAAACAACATTTTTTTTATCAATTGAGATGAAACAAAAACAAACTCAGTACAGCAGGAGATAAAGCTTTGATTCGTTTCAGATACGAATCTCTATGCAAAACATGCTGTACACAGTATGGTTTGCTTTGGTTTTATGGCATATCAACTATTGTGGATTATTTAATGCTTAATCCTCTTTATACGTATATATTAAATATATATGATTTGGTTAGGTTAGCTTTTTTGGCATATTAACCATTGGGGGTTATTTAATGCCAAATCCTCTTTATACATATATATTAAATATATATGATTTGGTTAGGTTGGCTTTTTGGCATATTAACCATTGTAGGTCATTTAATGCCAAATCTTCTTTGTACATATACATCAAGTATAACTGATTTGGTTTGTTGGGTTTTATGGCATGTTAACCACTGTATGTTATTTTAATGCCAAATCCTCTTTATACATATATATCAAATATATATAGGATTTGGTTTAGTTGGGTTTTATGGCATATCAACGATTTTATGTTATTTAATGCCAATTCCTCTTTATATATATATATATATATATATATATATATATATATATATGATTTGGAAACACATTTGTAGATAACATTCTTAAACCTGTTTGATCTTTTTTTGGGACTAAGTTAAATGCTTTCAAGTATTGTTATATCCCAATTTAACATCAGTCATTTTTTTTTTTTGGACAAACATAGTTTGTTCTGTTTAATCCCTTGATAGGAACCTATTTGGTGCTACTACTCCAACTCAAGGTTGATCTGGGAGTAATGGCAATAAAGGAGTATTTCCCATTCCCCAAATCACCCAATTAGATAGTTTAATGCCATATCTAGGACGCTCATTAGTGAGAGAGGTCTTACCTCTTTGCGACTATTCAGACGATGTATTCTACAGCACCAGCTAACTTGGCTGTGTGCACATTATGGAAATAATATTGTTCATTGATCTATGTTGTAAGGTTGGCCAGGGATGTATGTTGATCTTCCAGACGCTTGAAAGAAGTGACAACAGTTAAGGCCAGAAGAAAAGCAATTAGATTCAGATAGCCTAATATTGTTTCGCAAAATTAATGATAAAAGTTAATCAAAAGATTAAAAGCATAAAAGATAAAAGATTAAAAGTTATAAAAAGATATAAAGATTATACATTTTTGCCGGGTGATTTCAAAAAGTAGGATCAACTGTCAAATAGTTCTTTACAACAATGAATCTGGATGTTGTTTGAACTGGTTGCAATGTGGCCTACGTAATGAGATATAGCCAAGTAGCCTGCAGACGGACCGAAGGTTACCACGTGTTTGGTCGTTAAGGCAAGCTCGTCAACGGTCGGTGGTTGATCAGTAGATGACCTGGCGCTGCTGAGTGTGGCCTGGACAGTGGCTGCTCCTCGCAGGTTCGGAAGCTGTTGGTTGCTGGTCCGGAAGATGCTGGTCGCTAGTCGGCTCAGGTAGTTTCTTAAAGTCAAGTGAGTTGTCTGTTCTAATGGCGCATACCTATGTAGTTGGCTTGTCCTGAAAAGAGTAGTTGTAATTGAGGTAAGAGAAGTGTCTTACAAAGGGCTGTTGTAGTTGGCAGAAGTAGCTGGAAAGACGCAGAAAAATTGAAACGGTGTACTGCGGCTGGAATAGAATACTACATTCTAATCCTTATCCTCCGACACCGGCAGCAACTCCTGGAGTCTGATTTCGGGATCGTTAGTTAGTTGGTTGGAATTATGGCATATCAACCTTTCCAAATTATTTTATTCTAAATCTTGTTTATACGTGTATTTGTGAAAAAATATTTTGTATGTAACATTTTTAAACACGCCAGTGCTCATTTTTTGCATCTAGTTAAATGGTTTCAAGTATTTCTATCTAACCCTAATAATTCTATTCTATATTGATAATTTATATACACACAGTATTGGATATTGACTTGAAGATCCCTTTGAAATGCAGCGTAAATTTGTGAGTGGCATAACTGGAAATGAACCTATTGCCTAAAGTAAACAGGACGCAGATGCCCCGGCAGAAATGCCGCATAAGTTCCGTGACATAACAGGAAGTTACCTGTTTCCTAAGGTAAACACAACATAGTTGTTCCCCAGCAGAAATTGCGTGGGTTGCATGCAAGAAGATATCGCCTCCACGTAAAACGCGTCTGTGGCAGACTGGAAGTGTGGTCACAAGAATTTGTGTTGGCGTCCAGTTTATTAAATAGCCTGTTGAGACGAGCAGAGACAAGAGGGAGAAGACCGCAATAGACAGCTACTAGACGTCAGATCACTCTGGCTCTAACTTTGCACCAGACTGCCTAGAGTAGAGAAGCGAGTAGAAACAAAGATGATTCGATGCCTTGAGCTGGCTCTATGTCAGTCAGTCTCGCGAAAGTGAAGAAAGAAGAAGAAAAGACGAGAGGTTTCATGAAAGAACAGTACCGTCGCCCCTGTGAGTGTGCAAGCCAAGCCGTCTCTGACTATCTCTCTCACTCTACCCATACGTACATTTCGAGTAATAAAAAGAGAAGAAGCAGATTATAATTTTGTAAATTAGCGATGTTGTCTTTCTCTGCTATACAACAACAATAAAATGGTTGCAAGTATTGCTAACGAACACTAATAGTTTGTACACTGTTAAATGGCTTCATTTTAAATTCAATTCAACATTAGTCATATTTTTTCGCTTAAATGCTTATTTGAAGAATAGATGGAACCTTAAGAGGTACTACCACTTCGAGTAAGAGTGGACATAGAAGTAATGGCAATGAAAGAGTACTCCGCATTCCCCAAAGCTCCAGCACTGAAGCCTCGCCATTAGATGGTTTGGTGTCATATTCAGGTCACTCATTACTGAGGCGAGCTCTTAGCACTTTACATAGATACAGTCAGCGTATTCCACAGCCGACTGGGCTTCTGATTTCAGGTTGCTTGTTATTTATGTGTGACAAAGTTTTGATAGACTGCAGGTTTTGAAAAAAAAACAGAAAATTGAAATAAAAGTGGTAGCTTTAGGCTACGACACATCTGGTCGCGATTATGGTACGCAGTAAATGTCAATACGGTGCTGGGTACGGGCTTTATTGTTTATTTGGTAACGCGTTCATTTGTGCAGCGAAAACCGTATAAATATCAGATCCCTGAAGAATTACACGTAATTATTACAGTATTGACCTAATAAAATGCCTTTGTATTTGTGGGGCATAACGGGTCGAGAAAAATATTCAAGTGTATTTATGCAATGTAAGATTCACTGATGGGTAGAGTTTCAATTAATGCTTGTCACTATTAGATGAACTGGAAACAAAAGCCATTAGCCAAATTACTTGCTATTAAAGTTATTTTAGGGATTTATTTGAAATATTTTTGTGTTATTCATCTTTACCGAAAGCTATCGAGACATAATGTTATGGCAATACCATTTGGTGACTGACTTACTGACATCAGCTCTATGCTAATACAGGATACAGCCTTGCAGGAGCGATGGATGAAAGGGATGGATGGTGAGAGAGAGTCAGTGGATTCCGTGCTGTCAGCGTGATTTAATGGTGATGATAATGATAATTAACTAAGTTTTCTTAAGTTTGGCTCTCAGGTCTTAAGTTACTTGCAGTATCTGTTGTTCCTATGTGGTCACCCATTTAAGTACTGAATAGGCTCATCGATGCTTAATTTCTGTAATCTGACAAGTACCGGTACTTTCAGCGGGACCTGCCGTAACTTTAAAGTTTTGTAGTTGTTGATAAAAAATAAAAATTTTACACTGCTTTTCAAACAATTATCCATTCAAAGCAATATTTTCCTTCTCTTTCTTTCTTTCAGATAGAGTAAGGGGAAGATAGTGATAGAGAAGTAAGAAGCAGAGAGGGAGAAAGAGAGATGGGGAGAGAAGGAGAAAACGAAAGAGAGAAATTGAGACGGAGGGAAAAGGAATAGGGAAAATGTGAGAGATCAAGTGGCAAATTAGAGAGAAGAGGAGAAAGAGAAATAGATGGAAGACGAAACAGAGAAAGAAAGGGAGAGAGAGTAGTGTAAAGAGGACAGAAAGAATTTCGTTGGAGAGAAGAGGAGAAAGAAGGAGACAGAAGGAAAGAAAGAAAGAAAGAAAGAAAGAAAGAGAGATAAAGGGAAAAGAGAAAGTGCAAAAGAGGTAGTGAGGTGGAGAGAGAAGAAGATAAAGTGGGAGGGACTGAGAGGATGAGAGAAGGAGACAGAAAGAAAGAAAGAAAGAAAGAAAGAAAGAAAGAGAGATAAAGGGAAAAGAGAAAGTGCAAAAGAGGTAGTGAGGTGGAGAGAGAAGAAGATAAAGAGGGAGGGACTGAGAGGATGAGAGAAGGAGAAAGAAAGAAAGAAAGAAAGAAAGAAAGAAAGAAAGAAAGAAAGAGAGATAAAGGGAAAAGAGAAAGTGCAAAAGAGGTAGTGAGGTGGAGAGAGAAGAAGATAAAGAGGGAGGGACTGAGAGGATGAGAGAAGGAGAAAGAAAGAAAGAAAGAAAGAAAGAAAGAAAGAAAGAAAGAAAGAAAGAGAGATAAAGGGAAAAGAGAAAGTGCAAAAGAGGTAGTGAGGTGGAGAGAGAAGAAGATAAAGAGGGAGGGACTGAGAGGATGAGAGAAGGAGACAGAAATAAAAAAAGAAAGAAAGAAAGAAAGAAAGAGAGATAAAGGGAAAAGAGAAAGTGCAAAAGAGGTAGTGAGGTGGAGAGAGAAGAAGATAAAGAGGGAGGGACTGAGAGGATGAGAGAAGGAGACAGAAAGAAAGAATAAAAGAAAGAGAGATAAAGGGAAAAGAGAAAGTGCAAAAGAGGTAGTGAGGTGGAGAGAGAAGAAGATAAAGAGGGAGGGACTGAGAGGATGAGAGAAGGAGACAGAAAGAAAGAAAGAAAGAAAGAAAGAAAGAAAGAAAGAAAGAAAGAGAGATAAAGGGAAAAGAGAAAGTGCAAAAGAGGTAGTGAGGTGGAGAGAGAAGAAGATAAAGAGGGAGGGACTGAGAGGATGAGAGAAGGAGAAAGAAAGAAAGAAAGAAAGAAAGAAAGAAAGAAAGAAAGATAAAGGGAAAAGAGAAAGTGCAAAAGAGGTAGTGAGGTGGAGAGAGAAGAAGATAAAGAGGGAGGGACTGAGAGGATGAGAGAAAGAAAGAAAGAAAGAAAGAAAGAAAGAAAGAAAGAAAGAAAGAGAGATAAAGGGAAAAGAGAAAGTGCAAAAGAGGTAGTGAGGTGGAGAGAGAAGAAGATAAAGAGGGAGGGACTGAGAGGATGAGAGAAGGAGACAGAAAGAAAGAAAGAAAGAAAGAAAGAAAGAAAGAAAGAAAGAAAGAAAGAGAGATAAAGGGAAAAGAGAAAGTGCAAAAGAGGTAGTGAGGTGGAGAAAGAAGAAGATAAAGAGGGAGGGACTGAGAGGATGAGAGAAGGAGACAGAAAGAAAGAAAGAAAGAAAGAAAGAGAGATAAAGGGAAAAGAGAAAGTGCAAAAGAGGTAGTGAGGTGGAGAGAGAAGAAGATAAAGAGGGAGGGACTGAGAGGATGAGAGAAGGAGGTGCATAGAAGGAGAAAGCGAGAGAGAGAAATAGAGAGGGAGGAGAAAAGAATTGGGAAGAGATGAGAGATTAAGAGATTAATGAAAGAGAAGTGGAGAGAGTAGGAAATAGATTGTGGACGAGACAGACAGACAGAAAGGAAAGAGAGAGAGAGACAAAGTAGAAGGGCAAAGAGACGGATAGAGAAGAGGAGAAAGAGGGAAAATGAAAATACGAGAGAAAGGGGAATGTAGCGGGTGAAGAGAAAACAATGAAAACGAGAGTGAAAGAGAGATAGTGAAGGGGATAGAAGAGAAGGTACAGAGGGAGAGGGAGAGAATGAGAGAGGGAAGGAGAGATAGTGAAGGGGATAGAGGAGAAGGTACAGAGGGAGAGGGAGAGAATGAGAGAGGGAAGGAGAGATAGTGAAGGGGATAGAGGAGAAGGTACAGAGGGAGAGGGAGAGAATGAGAGAGTGAAAGAGAGATAGTGAAGGGGATAGAGGAGAAGGTACAGAGGGAGAGGGAGAGAATGAGAGAGGGAAGAAGAGGAACAATGCCGTTTAAAATTGAATAATGGAGGTTTCCTGCTTTCGACGACTGATAGTATGTCTATGATTATTGTTTAATATTAGTTTTAAAAACAACTAGACGATCCATAGACCTGTTGGCTTCTCGCCGTCGCAGTGACCTATAATAATACTGATGCTTCTATTTACTAATAATAGATATCGCCAACTCAATGACAATATTTTGGCAAGCTACTCTCACAGGCTATAAATGGCGAGTTCTTCCTCACTGGGAGTCCCACTACTGTGACCTTTCGTTAATCTCGATCAATCTTACTAAATGGCAATATACATGTCTGAGTAAATATTTTATCTCGGGCCATGATTGATTGTAACATCAAGTCAGCGCATTTAAGGTTATTTTATGCCTAGAGGTTAGGGAATCATGTTTGTTGTTGCGTTGTTGTTTCATTAGAGGTTTTTTGTTGGGTTTTTTTGGGGGGGAGGGGGTAACCAAGGTCCAATTCAATACAAATGAATTTTTAAATAATGAAAGGGTATTTTACACTTATCAGACCTCTGGAACTAGATCCTCACCATCTGTTGTAGTTTAGTGTCATACCCAGGAAACTCCTTTTTGAAGGGGGTCTTACTCCTCTGCAGGGAATACAATTCTAAGCCCGATTGACTGACCGATTGGCCATGACAAGAAATGGGGAAAGATACAGCTGACACATTTTGTTTCATATCCCAAAATTTTATCGTTTCAGCGAAGCCGAATAATACAAGGGTGGCGGTTAGATACAGTTCCATGGCCCTGGGGTTGGGAACCACTTCATTTGTCTTAAAATTATAGACATTGTCCCTGAGTTAGAATAATTCATTGCTACCTCTGGGGGGTTTTTTTTGTTTTTGGGGGGGTGTTTTTTTTAAATATGTATAAAACCACCGCTAGATATCTATTTTTTCCGGCCTTCCTTTAACCGAAACAATCTGTAGATTTGTATCAATTTGTTGACTCATCATTTATTTTAGAGCTTTCTGTAAGATTATACAAATATGAAAGCGATTTCAAAGACGCTGATACCGTATGCAAACATCAATATCGAATATGGTGGTGATCCCAGTTTTGATAGAATTTTCCATTATAATACGTTCCCGATTGAATAATGAATAAATATCTCGCTTCCTGCAATATTTTCTTTCGCTTTTTCTCCGTGGATCTGGCCTGTCTCCTTTGAGTCCGTTGTCTTCCTTAATATTTTCACTCCTATTCTCCGTTTCTTTGACCGCCATTTTATTGTTGCAATAACAAGGAGCAAAAAGATATTGGTATCAACAAAAATAGGAGTTCCATAGATATGTGCAATTACAGGGCTGAAAACTGAATGCAATCTAAGCATGAAACTTTTCTCGTCCCTGTTATCTTAAACTCTTGCTAAAATATTTATCAGTTATTATTTTCTGCACAGAACATTATAATTACATGATTACATATACGCACTTGCATACTTGTATATGCGTTCATGGCGTCACGGTTATCGTTGTAGGAAAGAAATCGGTTTCGTTTGTTATAGTTTCTTTGTTTAATGGCATATCAACCTTAAGGGATTACTTAATGCTTGTAAAAGAACAATAGGGATGTTATTTTACCCATAGCGGAGGAAATAAAGGGGTTCATATCATCCCCAAGGGTATTAGTCCGAAAGTGAACGTAATAGCTCGAATAGAGTTCGAACTCGCTTACAACGCTGTGGCAGTCTAGTACGTTAACCACAAAGCCAAGGGGACTCACAAATCCACTTGATGGAATTAGTGACTCAAGTTCAAATCATGGATTTGTTTTTGTTTTTTCGCGTTTTACTTCACGCTAATGCCCTTTAGAAAGGTATTAATCCATATCTTCTCCCTTCAGCTTTGGGTAAAATAGTATGACAGACTGGGCTCATTAACTTTGATTGGACAAACAGTATAAGTGAAGGAAAACTTTATATTCAAGCCAGGTGTACTCTGTTTTAAAATTTACCCTGTGTACTCTGTTTTAAAACTTACCTTGTGTCTCATATGTATGCGTGCCCGTGGTGTAATGGTTTTCCTCATAGGAAACGGACACGACGACTTGGGTTCAAATCCTCGACGAGGTTGCTTGTATTTCATTTTGCACTAATGTTCAAGGAAAAGCTATGAATACAACTATTCTCCCCGCCCCCGTTATGGGGAAATAGAAGGGCAGACTGAGCTCTTTTGCCTTGGTAGGGCAACCAGTCTAGGAGAAAAAAACTCTACATTTAAACCTATTAAACTCTATTTAAAAATAAAACTTACCTTGTGTGACATCTTGATCATGCAGAGGGTTGGGTAAATACTCACATACATATGCATGTGTCTCTTGGCATGACGATAATTGTTGTAGGAAATAGAATTGGTGACGAGTCTGTTTGCGTTTCACTTCACAGTAATGCTCTTCGGAAAGGCATGAATCCATCTCTTCTCTCACAAGCTATGGGTAAAATAGTATTGCAGACTTGCTTAGAAAACCAATCAGGGAGAACGAAAACTTTTAATTCAAACGAGGACCATTCCGCTTAAAAATTAACTTTGTGTCACATTCCGTCCGTGTAAAAGAAATTGGGCAAATTTCACCTGTGTATGTGTGTGTGTCTCTCTTTGAGATGCATGCAGTGAAATTGTCTCGAACTAATTTTGTTTTACCGCAGTCCACATTTCTAGGACAAACGGTAATTCTAACAATACTTTTTGCTATTATTTCTCGAAAATCTTGACTTCCGTGGTTCTGTTTGAAATGCAGTTTACTGGCCTTCTTTAAACGCAAATATAACCGGATATAAATAATTTTACATTCGAATGTTCAATAAACATTTTTTTGTTTATGTCACAAAGATTATAATTATCATCATCATCGTCATCATCATGTCGTGCCGCCTGCACGGATATCCCTGATCCTCTCTCGCCACTTCTCTCGATAGTTCATCGCCTCTGGCAGGTCTTCAGGGTTACATCCTGTGTCCTCACATAGCTGCTGTATGTATGTTCGAGCTGGTCGTCCTGCTTTTACTTGGCCATATGTGGGGGTCCATAGTAGTACATCACTTATGAGCTCGTCCTTGCTTCTCCAGCAGTGTCCTGCGTGTCTGGTTCGTCTAACTTGTATAGTTTTCGTGATGGGAGGCAAGTGGCCGTATAGTTGGTGTCTT
>OY757910.1:19048068-19053068 GCA_963585895.1 Sepioteuthis lessoniana | reverse complement strand
GTCTCTTTGTTTAACGGCATATCAACCTCCGTGGGTTATTCATTGATAAAGACATACATATTGAAGTAGTATTTAAGCCATAGCTGTGGGGATTAAGGGATTTCTTGATTTTCACAAGGGTATTAGTACGAAAGTGGTCATTAAAGAACGACTGTTATTCGAGTACGTTTACATCGAGGTCGCAGTCCAGTAATTAGCCATTACGCCATGGGAACTCCCTCCGTGTATGCGTGAGTGTATAAGTATATACATATTTATATATATGTATACGTATATGTGTATGTATATATATGTATGTGTGTATGCATGTATATATATGTGTATGTGTGTATATATATATATATATATATATATATATATATATATATTCGTGTGGATGTAGATATATGTGAGTATGTATGCATGTATATGTGTGTGTATGTATGTGTGTATGTAAATACGTTTGTGTATGTATATATATATATATATATATATGTGTATATATATATATATATATATATATATATATTGTCATCCGCTGACAGACTGCCTCGCTATATCACAACCCTTCAGTGTGGCTAGACACACACACACACACACGCACATAAATATATATATATATATATATATATATATATATATATAGGTAAAAAACTTTTTCTTCTTTTTTGGTTCAAAGAGAGAAAAAAAGTAAATATTTCAAAATGAATAGGTCCACAAAGAGATTTATATCTTTTTCAGAATGTTATATCTTTTTAGGAAATAAATAATTCTTAAAAAGATATAAATCTCTTTGTGGACCTTTTCATTTTGAAATTATACATATATATATATATATATATATATATATATATAGAGAGAGAGAGAGAGAGAGAGAGAGAGAGAGAGATAGAGAGAGAGAGAGAGATAGATAGCAAGGATATATATATATATATATATATATATATATATATATATATATATATATATATATATATATGTATATATATATATATATATATATATATATATATATATATATATAATCATTGCTTGCCAAGAACACTTTTTAAATACAGGACTATATCTTTATCCAAAATATGAAAGGCTTATATCATTTGTTTGATATTTACATTATTCTAAGCAATCAATATCTATTCATCAGATAAATAATAAATTAATCTTTCTGACACTTGATGTCTCTGTCTTTCGTACAAATTTTCACGCAATTATGAATTTGGGCCATACATAACTATCAGTGGAGTAATGAGCGGGGTGTAGCAGGTGAGAAAAAAATCACTGCTGCATAGGTTTTTATATAGTTTAGCTCAATTTTATGCCCCGCCCTACTAGTTTAGACTGTCGGTCTCGAAGACAGGAACCCTTTGTGATTGTCACTGCATTCTGCTTGCTGTCCAACGGAACTATGACATAAAAAGAAGGTAAAAAAAAAACAAGACTGGATTATTGATTTACAAAAATGGGCATTTGACAACAGTAAAAAAAAAAAAGAAAAAGAAAAAAGAAAAAAAAAACGGCATAAAACAGACGCCCATGTCTTCCGTAAACTTCGATTCATCTTAGTTTTATCCTTGCACGTTTTATTAAATGGATTTACGCAACTTCGGGTAAGCAAAAAGCTACTGCATCTAGTCTTAATCGAGAAAATTATGTTTTAAAATGCTTACATTAAATTGTACTAATATATTATCTGTTGTGTTTTGGCTGTAAGCGAGTATGGATATATGCATGTGGTTACAAATTGTCGTTGTTTGGAGCTCTTTGCTCAATAATATATTCTATGTTTTTCGAGGAGAATACAAGTGTAAAATAGACTGCTTATATTGATAAATGTTTTAATCATAACTTTATATGATATCTATATGCTCTCTTAAGTTCATAAGAATTTTCTTTTTGTTTTTGTGGGTGCGTTTTTTGTTTTGTTTTTTTGTTTGTTTGTTTGTTTGTTTGTTTGTTTGTTTGTTTTTTTGTTTTTTGTTTTTGGGGTTGTTTTTTTTTGTTTTTGTTCTTGTTATTTTTATAAATATATTTTTTGTGGGTTGAATGTAAGATGTTAGAATGAGAGAAGAAAAAAAAGCTACAAAAAGGACGAAAACAATTGTTTTCTCTGTCAATAAGATAATTAATGAAATGTAATATCGATGAAGATATTTCTGAAATTACGTTTCACCTTAATGGTAACCACTGATATAGAAGATAAACTCAAAACGCTTGTTTATGAAATTTTTATATTCAATAATGAGCAAATTTTCCCCTTCCCCACCTCTATCTATCTATCTATCTATCTATCACAAACATACAAACAGTCTAAATTACCGACCTCGAATATTACTTTTACGTATCAATCGTTTATGATTTTAATGTTCGAAATATCTTAACGACGCACTTGCTTAATCATTCGATACAGTCAAAACTAACTCTCTCTCTCTCTCTCTCTCTCTCTCTCTCTCTCTCTCTCTCTCTCTCTCTCTCTCTCTCTATCTATCTATCTATCTATCATACACACACGTACACATGCACACAAATGGGAGGTGACAGTTAAAATCTAAGTATTCATTTGCGTACATATATATATATATATATATATATATATATATATATATATATGTGTGTGTGTGTGTGTGTGTGCGTGTGTGTGCGTGTGCGTGTGTGTGTGTGTGTGTGTGTTTAACAGTAAACATTTCTCGTTTTCTTCCATTTTTCAATCACCTATTAACCAGAAATTGGCCGGACATTTTTTCTTTACTTTTTTTTTTCTTCTTTCATCATACACGTGTATAACACAACAAAAACACACACATGCGTGACCTTACCCACAAGAATGTGAACTAACCTGAGATGTTAGAAGGAAAATTGTCTGCTTTTGTATTGTTAATTCTTCTACCGTAACTTCATGGTCTGTTGGTCCTCTCGGATTTCCTCTCTCCGGATACAACAAGCCCATCGCCTACTACGTCGCTCGCAGTAAGTGGTTATGAACTATGAAATGAAAGACTACCTGTTATCACTTTGTTGCATGTATACACTTTCTCCAAATACTCTGTCTTCTGTGTTTGTGTGTGTGTGTGTGTGTGTGTGGTAAGTAAATGTATTTCGTAGACCTAGATACAACTCTCACATCATGTGATATTATTTTCTTTTCTCATGCTCAACAAATAAGAAAGTGTATAACACTTTGATATATAATGATATTTCCATAAGTATTTTTTGGTTTTTTACTGTCGTTATCTTCTCATCATTGACTGAGATAACCCTGTTCGGATTTTATAAACTTAAAATATGCATTTTTATATTTAAAGCTTTGAAGTCATAAAATTGATCTTTTCAAAAATCAAATTTAATATTTGCGAATAATGTCACAACTTTTGTTATTCCTTTTTTTTTTCTTTTTTTTTTATCTATTTATTTTTTTACGCATCCAAAAATTCAACTTTGCAATCTGCTTCAAGTTTTGAAAATTCAGGGAGAAATATCTTCATATTATTCAAATTCTTATCATTACCCATGAATGAGTAAGTAAACCCCTAATTATTTGTTCAAAAAAGTAATTTTCTTCTAAACCAAAGATACTAAAATTTTATTATTTCTTGTCAAAAATTATACAATCAAAACGGATATTATTAGGTATTATTCATGGTCAAACTTCACAGCATTGAAACTCAGTGACTAAAAGTATGCAGGCATAGAAGTGCATTTAATTACAGAGATATTGTAATTTTATTTCTGGTTACAGAGTTTCAATGCAGTAGAGTATAGCAATAAATAATGTCTAATAATATCCGTTTTGGTTGTATAACGTTCCACTAAAAATGATAAAATCCTGCATCTTTTATTTGAAGAAAATTAACGTTTTCTTTAAAAAAAAAAAAAAAAAGATACGGTCGATACTAACATAAGAATAACCCCACAAAAACAGTACATTATAACGAGATCTTTTTCAGAGATTAATATGTTTAAAATGCCTAAGAATAAAGAAATTTCCAGCCCGATTTGTAACGGAATGGTTTTGTCGGGTCTTCATTTGCGCCAGTTATCATTTGTTAATTATCCTAGTTTGTGATTTGACCAAATACCTATGAAACACTTGGTAGACTTTAATCCTTCAGAAACAGAAGCATCAGAATCATTATGGACTGTTAACACAACGAGAAAACAACTGGTTTATGAGTCGTCTAGAATATATATATATATATATATATATATATATATATATATATATATATATATATAAATGAAAAAACAAATATATACGATTTCATGTCAACGTATCAATTTTTTATTAAAACATCTTCAGGGTGTTGATGCTAAAATGATTCATCTGAAAAACTTTTCTAAATATTTTTTCAATCATCCACCTGATGTTCAATACTTTAACAAAAATAAACGAAACGTGGACATATTCATAAGAAATACAACCTCTGGATATTTTGGGTTTTTTTTAACATTTTTATATTTGAATACAGTCAGATTCATATTCCTTTCAATCTTTATATTTATACATATATACATCTGTGTGTGTGTGTGTGTGTGTGTGTGTGTGTGTGTGTGTGTGTGTGTGTGTGTGTGTGTGTGTGTGTGTGTTTAAATCGAATTCTTGTTAATATCAAAGTTTCTTGATCTCCTTCAGGGAATACTGCCATTATTTTTTCATATATATATATATATATATATATATATATATATATATATATATATATATATATATAGGCGTATGTGTATGTGTGTGTAAAGTATGCATATGAATACACGTGTTCGTTAAGTATGCATATATATACATTCGTATGTTTGTGTGCGCGTAGTATATATATATATATACGTGTGTGTGTGTGTGTGTGTATGCAATATGTATTTGTGTATGCATATGTGTGTGTATGTATACATGTGTGTATGTATATATGTGTTTGTATATATATATATATATATATATATATATATATATATATATATATATATATATATATATATAAGAGTATGCCTGTGTGTGTTAAGTATGCATATATATATGCATATATATATGTATG
>OY757910.1:19008068-19045568 GCA_963585895.1 Sepioteuthis lessoniana | reverse complement strand
TATATATATATATATATATATGAAGAAAAGTAGAAAAAGTAAAATGATCCAAATTTGATGAATTTATCATGAAAGTCGACGTTGAACGTTTCGGTTATAATAACCTTCTTAATGTTTTATTCATGAAAAGTGTTGTTAAATTTGCGATGGGTGTTTGATGAAATAGCTATTTTATAACCGAAACGTTCAAAGTCGACTTTCATACTGCCAGATTTAATTTCTTTATTAACTTCCATATATATATATATATATATGTGTGTGTGTGTGTGTGTGTGTGTGTAACCCAACAAAATCAGCTCATCATAGCAAGAGTAGAGCAATACATTTCAAATGCTCCAAGAGAATATAGCAATTTTCTGTTCAATTTGCCTCAAAATTTTTAATCATCCACATTCAAGCTGTAACAGAACAAGCTATGAAATGCTTATTAGATTCCTTCATTCCTTCCTAAACAGAACTATCTATATCATTATGGACCGCTATTACAACGGTCCATTCGCATAATGGTTAAAATGATCCTCAATGGTCTGGGGTTCAATCCCAGGTCGAATCATACCAAAGCCTCAAAAAATGGTACTTGATACCGCCTTGCTTAGCACTCAGCAATATAAGGTACGTATAAAGGGTGAAGTGAAGCAATCCAGGGAAAGGAGTTGCGCTTCCCTACACCTTGGTGTGGTAGCTGTTGAAAAAGGAGCCTTCGGGTCGTCGTAGACTACAGTCGGACAATTTACTTAACTTATTACATCAGCAATGCAACAGGTTCAAGAATCGTCTACTATCATCTCTTTGGCGCCTTGCGTGGTGTAATAATTAGTGAGGTAGGCTTATAGTGAGTTCGATTCTCACAGGTTACCCAAAACTAAAGTAAACTTAAAACTGCAGCTGTTGAAAATTTCATTTTCACAAAAACAATGGATCATTCATCCTAAATTCCCTTTTTTTTTTAAAGAATTTTTAAATCAAAAAACCGTGTAGGCACTGTCTGTCTTATTTTGTATTTTCGAGATTGAAAATCTGATGAAAATATATTTTCCTTCTCTAATCACATCAATAAAATAACATATGTCAACTATAACTAGAGAAAGTGCCTGACAATCACAGGAAATTATTGCTGATCTAATCGCATTACACGAAAATCATAAATTGATGACACAGACTTTATAACTTTAGAATTACTTCGAATCGTTTAAACACATCATGCGTGACTTTTTTTTCAAAATGACTTTTATTTCTTTAAGACATATTCTACCTTTAAAATTAGGATAAAGCAACGACCCTTCATGACCAAAAGATTGTTTAATCAATTGATTTTTAACGGGGTGTCAGCCCATCTAGGATTATTTGATCTCTTCAGATTTGGGAATCGCGTACATACGTTTATATTTACATTTTTTATGCAGTTTTTTAAGAGGTTTTTATTCGTTTGTTTTTGTTTTGTTTTTGGATGGGTTTATTGGTGGGAGCATGGTCCTATCGAATACAATAACTTTAAAACAGATGTATCTGACCCATTGACCCTAACAGGTACTACCACACTGGGTCAAAGTGGACCTGGGTGTAATGGCTATAAAAGGGTACTCTACATTCCCCAGGTATCCAGAACAGGAGCCTCAACATCATATACAGTTTAATGTCATACCTAAGCCGTCCTCTATTGAGGTGGAGGGCTTATTCAGTCAGCGTATTCTAAATCCTGCGGACAGAGCGGAATACACGATAAAATTTAAGCATACAGTGTATAACCGTTTTCCACCGAAATTGTTGATTTTCCTTTTTATGGTGAGACATTCCTAACGTTGAATTCATAACTCTTTAGATTAACATTAAGTTTTTAATCTGCATAACATATAAAGAAATTAAATGACTTTGAGCATTAAATCTTCAATGAATAACACAACGAAACAGAATCAACAGTGTTTCTGTTTGAAGAAGTGAAAACGAAACTCGCAGACTTTCTTTATCAACCCTATACTTACCAGTTTGAGGTAAATCCGTAGTTTAACTAGAAAACTCATGAATCCATTGGATTCCCTAAGTAACAATGATTCATGATGATATTGATACTTCAGAAAGGAGCCCCCCAACCCCCCAAAAAATTACCATCCACTTTCAAATTGAACTGGAAGTTATTTCATTCTTTAAAAGTATCTTATGTATATTGGTCTAATCAAAATTTCGCTATTGTATGTATATTTATCCAACCCCTCCACCACGAGCAGGGTGTAATACAAGGTCAATTTTAAGTGAAGTAAAGCTGGTTTGAATTCAAAAGTTTCTTTCTCCTAGATTGATTGCCAAAACAATTCAGTCTGATCTACTATTTACCCATAGCTGATAAGGAATAAATGGATTCATGCCTTTCCCCTGGGGCGTTAGCATGAAATGAAGCGCAAACAACCTTGCTCGAGATTTGAACTTGGGTTGCCCCCCCACACACACTCACATACACACACACACGTATATATATATATATTATATAATGATAATTTTAGTGACTAAAAAGATGAACACCAAGTTGCCGAGATTGACAATTTATTTGTATAAAATGATTGGCTTTTACCGGTTCATCAGATACCACGATGATGGAAATTGTTGACGTTATCATATTTACCAACCCCTCCGCTCGGGCAGGATATGACACAAGATTAATTTTTAAGCGGAGTTTAACAGGTTTGAATTCAGAGCTTTCCTTCTCCTAGACTAATTGCCTCACCAAGGCTGAAGAACCTAGTCTGCCCTACTATTTACACATAGCTAGAGGGAGAATGATTGGAATTGCCTCACCAAGGCTGAAGAACCTAGTCTGCCCTACTATTTACACATAGCTGGAGGGAGAATAATTGGAATTGCCTCACCAAGGCTGAAGAACCTAGTCTGCCCTACTATTTACACATAGCTGGAGGGAGAATAATTGGAATTGTTGACGTTATAGTCTTAGAAACAGATACTGGGCGCTAGTTGTTTGGAGATTTTTTGAATTTTTTGAATTTCAAATTATTCAAAAAATTGTACGTTGTTATTATTTCGTTCCTTGTGAGCTCTTCACATCGGTATTAGCTGATGGTATTTCATGGGAACTTGAGTGACATCAAGTCTCCTTAGGTCTCCAGGACTCTTCTGAGTATTTTACCTGAGCTTAACAATGCCGTAATTTGAATAGTTTCGATTCGTCCTCAGATTTCAAACTCTTCCGGTCTTCTTTCCATGCCTTTGGGGACCGTTCCAAGCGCATTAATCACTTTTGCCATCACTGTCACACTCATGAGCCACAGCTTTCTCTGTTATCAGGCAAGGTCTAAGTACTTGTCTCTTTTTTCGCTGTATTATTATAATCCTTATTATGATTCATTGCGAGTCTTTCCCACCAGCGTTAACTGATGGTCTTTCACTAGAATCTGAGTGACAGCAAGCTGCTTTAGGTCTCCAGGACTCTTCTCAGTATTATGGCTGATCTAATACATCGTTGGATGGTCTCGGCTCCACCAATAAATTTCCAACTCTTCCTGCCCCCTAGCCAAACCTTTGGGGACCGTTCCAAGCGCACCATTTACAACTGTTGTCACCGTCATCTTCATATTCCACACCATTTTTAATTCTCTGTCAAGATCTAAGTACCTGCCTTTATTTTGGTTTTCTTTGGTTTTTACACTGTCGTCCGCCGGGTCGTCAGAATCCACTATTCAGCAGGTTCTCTTTCTTTTTCTTTTTTTTTTTTCTTTTTTTTTTTTTTTTTTTTTTTTTTTTTTGGTTAATTATCACAAAGTCTTGTCTTTTGGCCGGGATTAGGTTTTCTGTTTGTATCTGAAAATCCTAGAGAATTTTATATGTCTCATTCTCCAGGACTGGTTTTTGTGCATATCCATTTCTGTTTGTATCTGAAAATCCTAGAGAATTTTATATGTCTCATTCTCCAGGACTGGTTTTTGTGCATATCCATTTCTGTTTGTATCTGAAAATCCTAGAGAATTTTATATGTCTCATTCTCCAGGACTGGTTTTTGTGCATATACCATTATTATAACAAAAGATCATCGTTAAGAGTAATATGCTTTGTGATTGATTATCAAAAAAATCACAGAAGTTTATTTTTGAAGAAAATACATTTGTTCAGTCTACCTTCATGGGTTTTTTTTTCTATAAATATTCTATTTTGTCTTAATATTAACTTGGATTAAAACGAAGATACATTAAACAGTCTAGGGCATTGTTTGATTATTTAGTAATGTGAAAATAGTGCGGAAACTATGTATTAGCGCTTTTGTTTTGTAATTTTTTGACTATGCAAAATTAGGTTCTTTATTTCTACAGTTTACGATAGTAAAGAGGTTATCATTTGTCCTTAATGCTCTGCGGTGCTCATCTATTTTTCTTTTGGGAGATTTTAATGTTTCTGCAATGTATTTTTGCGCCATGTTTGCAGAGTATTTCATAAAATTTTCCTTTGGTGTTGGTTTTATTG
This sequence comes from Sepioteuthis lessoniana, assembly GCA_963585895.1. NCBI lineage: Eukaryota > Metazoa > Mollusca > Cephalopoda > Myopsida > Loliginidae > Sepioteuthis > Sepioteuthis lessoniana. Next base: position 19,041,107 of record OY757910.1, on the reverse strand, counting down.
TTCTATTTTTTTCTTTCTATCCTTTGTGAGTTGCGTATTATGATGTGAATACCGAGACATGAATTTTTTTAAAGTTTGTGGCCGAATTTATCGGTAATATCAGGGGTCAAATCAATTCGTTTGGTTTTTCATTTTTCTTGACTTTTTTTTTGGTATGAATTATGTCCTTCGCTTTTAAGTCTCGAGATTAAAAGAAAATGGCTTTAAAATCTTATATTAATGTTGTTTTATGACAAATAGTTTCATGTTTTCGAAAGTGTAAACAATATAAAATAAAACTAAAACGGTAAGAATTGAATATATACATACATAGATAGATTGATTGATAGATATGTGTGTATATATATATATATATATAGATAGATAGATAGATAGATAGATATGTGTGTATATATATATATATATATATATATGTACGTATATATATATATATATATATATGTACGTATATATATATATATATATACGTACATATATATATATACGTACATATATATATATATGTACGTATATATATATATATATGTACGTATATATATATATATGTACGTATATATATATATATATTATATATATATGTACGTATATATATATACATATATATATATTGCATAAATACACATAAGAGGTATAGTTATTTGCACAGCTACATATGTATTTTTTGCCACAGTTTCAATGCTGTAGAGTTTGGTAATAAACAATACCAAATAATATCCGTTTGGGTAGTATAATACCCCTCTAGAGATAATAAAATCCAGATATTTTTGGTTTGGAAGAAAATTAACATAAAATAATGTTATGGCTGTATTTAGGTTTGGTTTCTTTGTTTAATGGCCTATCAACCCTCGTGGGTTATTTTATGCCAAAGTCAGTTGTACTATTTCACCTATAACGGAGGAATAATTGGTTCATACCTTTCCCAAGGGGCATTAGTCCGAAAGGGAATGTAATAGCGTGACGAGAGTATTCAGATACTATGATGTTGCAGTCTAACTGCGGACTCCCTCTGTATTTATTCGTGGGGGATACTGCAGATAGATAGATAGATAGATAGATAGATAGATAGATAGATATGAACAGAATATAGATAGATAGATAGATAGATAGGGACAGACTAAAAGGCAGACTGATTGACTGACATTTCTAAGAAAAAAATCCAAACTAGAGCAAAAGTCGTGACTCTTCAGACTGAAAAGAAATAATGCATAGAATTGGTTTTCCTAAGTGAATAAATCCTTTTTGGAGAAAAAAATGTCTGCCATAAGATACAAAGTAATAATTAAGTAATAAAATTGCCCTTCAATTGAAAGTCTAAAGAGAAATTGCAATATTCGATATGTAACAAATATAAATTGATGTGTAAAAGAGATTAATGTTTGGTTTGAATTTTGTCGCCATTTTTCATGCAAGTATTGAAAATACAACAAGAATACGAAATTGTTTGCATACAGCTGTTAATGAAAGAAGAAAACGGAATTATATCCTAATGTGAAAAGTGTAAATGTCTTAGAAATCGTCAATCGAATTGTAATTGAATATTTCTTCGGTGAAAACATGGAAAAGAAGAAACATAATCTAAAAGTTAAGCATATTCATAAGCCAATTGGGGATATCTTTCTTTTATATATTTTTTTTTGTTTGCTTTTAAATTCATTGATTTTGACGGGATATCAACCTGCCTGCGGTTATTTTATACCAAGAGGTTAGAGCGTACTTTGTTCACGTATATTTACAACTGTTGTGTAGTTTAAGACTTTTTTTTTTACACACAGTTATATGATACCAAGTATTCTTATCAAATACAAATAATTTGCAAACAGGTCTATTTAACCCATAGATGTGATCCTAACAGGTACTACCACTCCAGGCCAGGGCGCCTCGAGTAGTGTAAGGGTTAGAAAGCTTGATTAGCAAACCTGCAAGAGTGAGTTCGAGTCTCATTGGGTGCCCCATTTATACGGCTTTGTGCCAAATCGAAGCAAAAAGTAGGAAATTATTACTACCACTCCAGGCCAGAGTGGACCTGGGAGTAATAGGAATAAAGGGATACTCCACACACATCAGAACTATAGAAGCGGAGTCTTACCCCTAGATGCTTTTATGCCCAAAACACCCTAATTGAGAGAAGGGTTCTTACTCCTCTGCAGGGGATGCAGTCCTCATATTCTAAACTTCACCACTATGGCATTTGCGTGGTGGGGTGTCCGCGTAGTGTAATGGTGAAAGCGATAGACTGCGGAATCGTAGTAAGCGAGTTCGTACTCCAGTCGTGCCATTACGTTCACCTTCGGACAAATACCCTGGGGAAAGGTATGAACCCCTTTTCCTTCCAGCTATGGGTTAAATAGTACCACTAGAGAATAGCTTTGGCATTAAATAACCTACAAAGGTTGATATGCCATTAAACAAAGAAACCAAACCAAAACCGATGGTCTACTTTAGAATGTTGCTTACGCCACAGAAACCTGCCAAAGGCCAAAGGAGAACACATAATCATATTCGCAGTGGGATTTGGTCACCTCAGGTGGTGTAACGGTTAGCAAGCTAGACTAGCCAACCTACACGAGTGAGTTCGAGTCTCAGTGGACGCCCCATTCATTCGGCCTTGTGCCAAATCGAAGCAAAGAGCTTTGTAAATTACTATTCGCATTGGGATTACCGTATTTGACGGCATAGAAGACGCACAGGTGTTTAAGACGCACCCTAATTTCAGCAGGGCAAATCAAGATAAAAACAAACTACTAATATTAAACGTGATGAAATTAGTATAATGAATATTATCAATGATAACACTTTTAATCTGCATAATAGCCCTTTAAATAATGACAATAGGTATATGAAAGTTACTTTAAAGTTTAAGCTAACAGGAGTTGCTGGGTAGCTAATTTCGGCGGATTATCGCGAATTTTAAACCTTCATACGGCAGGAGAATTTTAAAAGATATTTTTAGTAAAAAAAAAAAGTGCACCTTATATGCTACCAAATGCGGTTATTCATTCCATCTTATTTTTCTATAAAAATATACCACAATCCAAATCTCGCGGTTCTTGTTTTACGTAAGTACATGAGCCCTGAACTGACGTTTCTGATACTGGAGGGAACCATCTCATTTAATTTGTACCGGATTTCTCTACTCGGTATAGACGATCATACAATCGATTAATTAACTATCAAGGTGTCTGGTAACTTAGTATGGTTGATATATATAACATGGGTGTACGGGCAAGTAAAGAATGAAATAGGTTTGAAATAAAAAGGTGATACTGATGACGATTGTGCGCTGCCAAAGACGATGAGAATGAAACATTTTACAAGTTGAATCACGATAAAATGTATATTTCCTTAATAATTTGATAATGTGAATAATCTAAAATAATCTTAAGATACCCAGCAACTTTGTCGATAGATCCTGGTTTATCGATCGAAACTCAGTCGCAGGAATCACCAAAGTGATCGATATCGACTCTTAGAAATTAAAGATAATCGATAAATGCTTGGGATCAGAAGAATATCGATAAATATGATGGGAGTTGAAAGCTGAAATTATGGGGTCGAAAATTGGTATTAAGAAATATAGACTGATTACATTATCTATACCAAATGATAGTAAATAGTAAACTACACTGTGTATTTACCGATGTTTTTACTCGTGATATTCTTTTATCCTGCTGTATTTACACGTATTTCTATGGAGAGTCCCCGTGTTGCAATAACTAAAGTGCTGAAATGCGACCTCGAAGAAAGGGAGTTCGAACTACAGTTTGAACAAATATTCCTTAAACAAAAGTGGAGTAATGGCTAAAGAGCAGGACTGCGAACTCGAAGTAAGCAAGTTCGAACTCAAGTCGCGTTATCATGTTCACTTTCGGACTAATACCTTTGGGAAAGATATATATCCCCTTATCCCCCAGCTATGGGTTAAATAGTACCACTAATGTTATTCTACAAGGTTGACTTTGGCATTGAATAATCCATGAAGGTTGATATGCCATTAAACAAAGTAACTAAACCAAATCCAAGTTTGGCTAAAAGCGATGGATACACGAAAATTGTTGTTAAATGGAAGAAAAATTTAAAAACCTGATTGAAGATTTGTATATTTTCTTAAACAAGCAAGGATAGCATAAAAATGGGTATGGTCCTGTATAAAAAAAATCATTATCAAGAAAAGAATAATCTCAAGGAAAAACCGATACAAATATTCACTAATTACGAGGAACTTGTCTGACGCAATAAGAAAAGAGGTTTTATTTATCGTTTAAAACCAACATTGTCGTAAAACAGTAAAAGCAATAAATAATGATATAATCCGTGCACAATAAATTATTTAAAAATCATTAAGATTAACAGAGAAAAATTATCATATAAATTTAAGTAAAACGGAGATAACTACATTGTTATTTATTAAGCGTTGTTTGGTTGTCAAACAGACCGAACTCGAACTCACTCACAATAGTTTGTTAGTCAAGCTCGCTAACCTTTACACCACGCTAAGGTAATAATTTAATTTTCCATTTTTGATTATTGTAAAAAAAAGTCTTGCTACCAGATGTATTTCATTCATCAATAGTTGATTGATTTAAATATATTTCCCAGATAATTCTTGATATTTCAATTCGTTGGTTGTCATTTTCTAGGTTTAGTTTAGCACAGGGCCAGAAGTATGGGGCCCCATTATGAGAATCGAACTCAATAAAAATGGTCAACTCGTCTAGCTCGTTAACCATAATATCTTTCAATGCGTCCTTGTTAAATTTATTTGTTGATGGCTGCAGTCCAACACGTTAGCCCATACGCCACGAGGTGCTTTTTTAACAAATGATAATTCGACGTTGTTTGTATGTTTCCCAAGTTATTCTATAAAATAAAAATGAAAGAAAAAAAAATATCTCCCTTTTTTTAATTTTAAAAGATTCAATATTTACTAAAAAAAAACTCGTTTATAATTATACAAATTAAAAATCCCATTAAATGCAATTCATTTTTATTAATTAATTGGGTGGGGGGAGTTGAATCATATAATGGCCCGGGGGGGGGATTTTCACGTTAACTTATTCTCAGCTCCAAGTCTATCTTTAGCCACCTACAAATAATTCTTATTCAATCTATGTTTTGTATTTTATTTATTCATATTGGACATTTTTTTAATTACACTTTTTGCTAAGATGAAAAATACGGTCAATTTCTGCTAACTGTACAGGTTCCCGCCAATTCACCAAATTTAAGAGGTGATGTAACAGTCGGCACCGTTAACTATAAACAACCTTCTTGCCAAACTAACGAAAACTTAATAAATAAAAAGAAGAAAGGCAATTGTTATATATGGGGTGGTGGGACACAAAGACAAACTACGAGGAAAAATATATTAACTATTTTAGAGGAAAGAAAATTTCGACTAGGTTCATCAGAAAATAGTATCAGATAAGAACACACACACACACACACACATATAATGGTGAAAGTTGAATCAATGGCACTTTATAGTTTAGTAATTTGGACCGTTTACTTTTTGGGGTTTTTTACTTTGTTTTTGTTTGGTTGGTTTTTTATTTTGTTTTGTTTTTCCTGCTTTTCTCCCCACCCCCGCCCCTAAAAAAAAGGTCAAAATTAATCACCTTGGCATTATTTCAGTAATTCTATCTTATTTCATTGCCGGGTTCTGTTTTGTACGGACTTAAAAACGGTAATTGGTATTTTTTCGTTGTATGTATTATCACCCATTTGTCTAAAAAATAAATAACATTTATTGAAAAAATTAATTTTTTTCACAAAGAATAGTTCAATGAATTTTTATAAATTTTATATCTTTAAAAAAAAACGAAAAGAAAAAAAAGGGAAGTTTAGAAAATTCAAATATAAAAATTATTTTCTCATTACGTAGAATTCATCAGGAATTTATATTTTCAACTCAGTATTAGCCGAATGAGTAGAGTCTTCGCCAATGGTCCCGGAGACCGGGGTTCAATCCCAGGTTGAGTCATACCAAAGGCTCAAAAAAATGGTACTTGCTTAACACTCAGCATTATTAGGTAAGGATCAAGGGTAATGTGGAGCAATCCTGGGAATGGAGTAACGCCTCCCCCACAACTCAGTGCGTTAGCTGTTGAAAAGGGAGCCTTCAGGTCACCCTCGACTAAGGTCACCAACTTTACTTACTTTACTGTATGTAGACCCCTTCACACGGACGAGCAAGTGTTGGGCGACCAGCTAGAACTTATCCACAATAGCTTTGTACCAACACAAGATTTAACTTGGAAGAACTGCCGGTAGCGATGGACGATAGAAACGAATGGCGAGAGAGGGTCAGTGAAATCCATGCTAGCTACACAACATAATGATGATGATGATGATGATATATCTTTAAGTTATAACTGATTTTTATTCGGATATCAGAAGATGAAATCAAGTGAAGAATATCTATGTAAAAATGTTTTCACTGATGTCTTTTATATCAAATTTAGTATTTATGAATAAAATCCGAAAGTCTTGCTAGATTTCAATAGTTGGCTTATTTTCAAATTGGTAATATACTTGGCACTAAAAATGTTCCAATTGTTGTGTCTACGTTTGTTTTTTTTTTGTTTTTTGTTTTTTTTTTTTGCTTTGTTTTTAGCGAATGAAAACACAAATTTCAAAACTAAGTTACTCCATTTTTATATGATAAAATCAAGAACAACTCCCCAAAAAACTCACTGTGCAGGAGCAATCCTACCGGGCGGATGAGAAAACAATGTTGGCTTAGTTCCAAGGGGGTGGGGCTTTCCTCTAGGTAATACCTGCTTGGCAGTGTTGAGTTTATAACTTCGCGCCCGATGCGCCTCAAAAGGGGAATGCCGAGGGGACAAATACATTTTTTGTAATAGACACACATTTGTTTCAATTCGTGCGTGGCGCCTTTCTATAAAATAACTTCATGTCAAATAGAAAAGAATGGCAGAAAATCGGATAGATATGCTCCCTCCAAAAAAATCATAACAAGCAAAAACATGTATATATTCTTTTTCTCGAATAGTTCGTTTTAATTATATAGATTTTGTGAAATTGTTAATTATGAATTATCTACTTTTTGTCTATTGGTGTCAATTTTTGACAAGTGCTTCAGGACAATTTGTGCTGGGTGATGAGGTGGGGATTAAAGTTAATGGCTTTTTAGCATGACAGCAAAATTAACTCTTTCGAGTTATTAAGTTACTATGCGTAGCCCAGTGTGACACAAGGTCAGAAGTATGGGCATCCAGTGAGGATTGAACTCCCAAACAATGGTGTGCTAACTGGACTTACCATTACATCACACAAAGTGTTGTTAATGTCTGCGACTGAAAACTTATTCCATGAACTCTATTCTTGTTGGCTGAGTATCTTGTACAGTGCAATGGTTAACGAGGTAGGCTCGCAGATCGTTTTTACTGGGAGTCCCATATCTCTTAGAAATATCAAAATTCACATACCTTCGATGAAGAAGAAAATAAACTTTTTTTTCTTTTTAAATAGAGTTTACTCATTAATAGGTGATTATCTATCTATCTATCAATCTATCAATCGCTCAGTTGGCTAAGGCTGTAGAATATGCCGACTGCATCTCTACCGAGGGGTAAAACCCTCTTCCAACTAGTGTCCTGGATATGACACTAAACCATCGGAAGATGAGGCTCTAGTTTTAACCATCTATAAACAAATGACTGATATCTAATTGACTTGTTAGTGATACATAGTAATATTTAAAACCATTTAACTCTATGCAAACGAATGAGTAATATTGAATAGAATTATTAGTGTTAAATAACAATACTTGAACCTCTTTAACTGTATACCTAAATTGAATTATTGGTATTACATTGCAATACTTGGAACCATTTGACTGTTTACAAATGAATAAGTAATGTTGAATAGAATAATTAGTGTTAAATAGCTATACGTGTTACCACTTCACTTGCAAATAGACTATTAACAAACTGGAGATACTATGAAGAATTTGAGGCCAGACTAAGCAAAGCATTGTAAATTCTTAATCATATCATATTTACCAACCCCTCCGCTCCGGTAGGATATGACACAAGGTCATTTTTTAAGCGAAGTTAAACAGGTTTGAATTCAGAGTTTTCCTTCTCCTAGACTAGTTGCCTCACCAAGGCACCTAGTCTGCCCTACTATTTACCCATAGCTGGAGGGAGAATAATTGGATTCATACCTTTCCCAAGGGCATTAGTGCTATGTGAAATGCAATCAGTCTCGTCCAGGGTTTGAACTCGTGTCGTCGTGTCCATTTCCTATGACGATAACCATTACACCATGGGCACCTCCTTAAAAATTCTTAATAATTCTCCTTATCCCGTCGTTGTTGTTACATTTGCAAATAAATTCCATACTCTAAATATATTAACTATTACTCTATGAAACACTAGCTTTGTTTCTGGACAGTATGTGTTATTTCTTAATTGCTTATATTGTCAATGTATAAAAAAAGGGTATTATTTCCTTCAGGCTTCGTTTTTCTGTCCTGAATAATGAAATTTAGAAATTAATCAAATTTCTATGTAAAAACAGGCAAATTTGCTCACTTTAATTTACTTAAGTTCTGAACAAAACAACATTATTTAATAGGATTGATAGATTTAGTAACTTTGAAAATTTCTTCTTGCTTCATTCAATAGATTATATATATATATATATATATATATATATATATGAAAACAAAACAAATTGAAAATAAACGAAAGCTTCTACAAAATGCCTTATAATTCCAAAACTGAAGTATGTCGATTGATGACTGAGCGGTATAATACTTATTCTAACGTAAAGTTGGTCAGGTTTCGATCCAAGCTTGAAGCATCCTACGTGTCTGGCCACACTGAAGAGTTGTGATATAACGAAACAGTCTGTATGTTGATGACAATTTATATATATATATATATATATGTGTGTGTGTGTGTGTGTGTGTGTGTGTGTTATTATAAACTATAAACTACCAAGAAAAATGTAAAGTTTATATATATATATATATATAATTACAGTACTGAAACCCATTTTAGTTTTAAGTGTCCACTCAGATATTTTGATATTGTGAAAAAAAAACAATTGAGTCTTTCTAATTCAGAATGAAAATTTAAAACTTGATGAAATTCTAGTTTTATGTTAAATGGTAACAAATTCTTGATTGTTATTTATTCACACTATTCTTTAAAAAAAAAATTTAAAAAATATCTTTGGATCATTTGTACGTTGTAACAGAATAGACATAATGGAATGTTAAATAATGTAAATACTACTCGCGAATACCTCTAGTCTGGTTCCATTCATTCATAGCTCAATCTTCATGGTCTACTTCCACCTATGCTTGTACATTGTAAGGTGTCCTACTATCATCTGTTGACCTGGCATATGGCACTTTTGAATGCTATCCATTGTCAAACGAAATTTCAACTAACATACAAGTCAACTATTCATTTATTTATGTATGTTACTGTGTTCTGTTCATAACGAGGTGTAACTGAGATTTGAGGCCGTAAAAGTAACGTGAGGCGCATTCCTTGTGACTAAATATGAATCTCCTTCTAATCAGGTACCAGATGCCTAAGATTCCGCGAACCATTGGATACTCTTCAACCACAGTTTAAACTTCAATTTCGTTCTTACGGTGACCATTTGTTGAGATAGGCAGTTGAATAACTTTTGATAGTTAAAAAGAATTCGAATGGGCTTCACAAACAACGTCGGCTTTTGGTTGGCCCAAAAGATTTTCAACAATGGACCGCAAACAACACACACGTAATTAGAGCAATAATTAAAATAATAAATTGATCAAAATAGATGGTTTTAATCAATAAACAGAGACTAATATATAAGTAGCTACTACATTTTTTTAGAATGAAGCTAATTGTGAAAAGTACTATAATTAACTGTGTATAATATATACTATTTTTCCAGATTTTTCGACCCAAAAGTTAGGGGTGCATATTATACACAATAACTATAAATCAACTTTATTTTTCAGGGCACATGCCTCACTATATTTGGTATGGGATGATCGAAAGTAGATTTTTATCTATATCCAAACTAATATATTTTTCGCTGTTACAGAGAAATATCCACTAGAATTTGTGTTTGTTTATAATTTTGTTTCTCCAAATGTGTGTTTGTTAATAATTTTGTTCCTCCTGATGTGCGTTTGTTTATAATTTTGTTTCTCCTGATGTGTGTTTGTTTATAATTTTGTTTCTCCAAAAGTGGGTTTATTTTCGCTGCTTGCTTGTTGCATTTTTGTGTGAACATGTTCATGTTTTTCCTCTTAATAATGTGAAAAATTTTCTGTTATGAGACAATGTTTATTTATATCATACATCTTCATTGATGCATCGGGATGGGTCATCAGTGATGTTTCCTTTGTGTTCATGGGGGGTGGGGTTCGGGCCTTGCAACATCAGACCCCCTCACCCAAATGACCCAGTTGGCATTGATCTAACTCCAACTCCCATCCCGGCAGCTAACCTGCGCATCCACATAAGAAAAAATGACCACAGAAATGGCTCGATATATAATTTTTTTTATTTATTTTCTGTTTTAAGACAATGTAAACTATATAAATTATTTTTAGTCTGTAGAGAATAGATACAAAGTTGAATAAATGTCAAATTCAGCTGATACAAATTCAAAAAGTCTTTGCGTATTATACATAGGATTATTTTGTCCAAAATTTCGTTGTCCAAAGATAGGGTTGCATATCATAGATAAGTATATTCATTTCTAAACTGTTTATTGTTAACAATATTTTTGAACAATTATCTTTGTCTTACAGAAATTCTCCCTTTGGATATTTTAATTTAACAAAGTGTAATTTTTGGAAATAATACCATCAATATTTTTTTCTCCTTACAGAAAAAATATCAGAATTATTTTTGCTTTTTTATTGCCACAAACTGTACTAACTCACATTGATATGCCACTATGTTAACAGCGCTTAGAATACGTTGGCTGTATCTCCAATAGAGTGGTACGACGCCACAAAAACAAAGAGAGATGGGCTATGCCTGGCTCTTCTTGCCTATGACACGATAAATGAGATGCACCCCTACGACCAAACCAGGTCCCAGGACTAGTAACAATTTAACGAAAAATGTCCTTTACATATGTAAAAGTAAGTAAAGTTGGCGACCATAGTCGAGGGTGACCCGAAGGCACCTTTTTCGATAGCTACTACACCAAGGTGTAGGGGAGGACGCTACTCCTTTCTCAGGATTTCTCCACTTTACCCTTGATCCTTACCTTATAATGCTGAGTGTTAAGCAAGGAGGCATCAAGTACCATTTTTAAAGTCTTTGGTATGACTCAACCTGGGAGTGAACCCAGGTCTCCCGGGCCATTGGAGAACACTCTAACCATTACACCAATGTACTAGCATAAAACGTGCACAAAGTCAGGGTCCAGTTTAGCAATTTATTTACACTGGGGATTGAGTATGTCGTAAAGATGGACTCTAAATCAGAGTCCAGTTTATCATTATACGTCCTTCCTGCCGCAATCAAACTATATCGGTTCCTCTTACTCGATCGTATTCCTTCGAGTAGGAAGAGGCAAAAATAAAACGACTCTAGGGAAAACAACCCTCAAGCAGCACCACCATCCAAGCGCATAAAAAGGAGAGGTCAGACTAGTCCGACATTTTCGTGATACAGGTCATGAGGACCAGGTATTTTTTATTCTTGACGTCCGTATAAAGAATGCTACATTAAATCAATTTTATTTGCTTCTTAGGGAGGCGAATATATTCTAGCATTAATACTAGCATTAAAGTGTTGTATCTGTATGGTTGGGTTTGTTTTTATGGCATATCAACCATTGTAGGTTATTTAATGCCAAATCCTCTTTTTATATATATATATTAAATATATGATTTGTAAACACATTTTCTTGTTAACATTTTTAAACGAGCTTCAGATCATTCTTTTGCAAACAGCCAAATGGTTCCAAGTATTGCTATGTATCACTAGCAATTCAGTTAAGCATCAGCCATTTGTTTACACAGTTAAATGTAAAAACAGTTCTATTTTAAACAATTTAGTTTAGCATAAATCATTTGTTTACACTCGGTTTAAATGTCAAACAGATCCATTTGACCCATAGACAGGACCCTATCAGGTGCTACCACTTCGGGCCAGAGTGAACCAGTGAGCAATGGCAATGAAGGGGTACTCCGCATTCCCCAAAGCTCCAGCATTTCTGAAACCTCACCATCACATTTTTAATGTCATACCCAGGACACTCGTTGGGGAGGGGTCTTACCCCTCTGCAGAGATGCAGTCGGTGTATTCTACAGCCCCAGCCGACTGGGCTATAGGACAGTCGTTAGGGGAGTCTTACCCCTCTGCAGAGATGTAGTCGGTGTATTCTACAGCCCTAGCCAATTGGGCTGGGTAGCATGTTTTTAATCTTTGAGCTTTGTAAAGTGTTTCACTCAAAAAGAGATAGATAGATAGATAGATAGATAGATAGATAGATAGATAGATAGATAGATAGATAGATAGATTTACATACACACACAGACATACATATATACAGGGAGAAATATTTGCTCAGAAGGTGATAGATAGATAGATAGATTAGATATTCGTTTTATATATGTGGATTGCTTAAAATTTACTAAACTTTGCTTAGTCTAGCATGCAGGCCTCGAGTTGCTTACAATAGAATCTGTGTTCTGTGTATGGCACAATACTGCATCCGATGGTGAGGCTTTAGTTCTGAAAATCTAGAGAATGTAGTCTACTCCTTCAATGCGATTACTCATGGGTCCTTTCTGGCTCAGAGTGATAGTACTTGGATCAAGTACATCCGTTTGAAAATTATTTTTATTAGATCGGAATACTTCAAATCATAACTGTATGCAAATTAATTGTATTAGATAGAAATATAATAGAATATAACTGTGTGCAAATAAATGATTATAGCTTCCACATGCACTCTTAATTTTGTTACCTGCGCTCGTATTAATATGTGAATGTAATTTTTTACTGTAATGTACCTATATCACCTCTCTACGTTCAATCTTGAGTAGATTTTTTTTATTATTCAAAATGTTGCACTTTAAATTTTCCATCAATGTATTTTTGTGTCATTTAGCAAAAATGTCTTCATCGTCATAAAGATGTACCGACAGCAGGGATTTCTTTGACTCTCTCTCTCTCTCTCTCTCTCTCTCTCTCTCTCTCTCTCTCTCTCTCTCTCTCTCTCGTCATCCGTCCCTATTGTTCATCGCACTAAAGAAGTCCTCTAGGCGGCACCCAGTGTCTGCATAGAGCTGATGTATGTAAGTTTTTGTTGATTGACCAATACTGATGTGTCCATGTCATGGAGAACATCGTTTATGAGTTCTTCCTTACTTACGCGTCTTTCTTGGATAGTTTATAAGATGGAAGGTAAGTGGTCATAAAGCTGATCTATTGTAGAGTGTTGCTTCCAGAATTTGTTCAAAACAGCACGCAGCATCCTAGTGTGGTTCCTATCTAGTTTCTTTTTTTCAAGCGTTTAGTTAGAGTCGAAGTGGTGCAACTATACAGTAGTACTGACATGGCTACTCCTTGGAAGAATCTTCGTTTCATTTTATCGGAGAGATCGGATTTCCTCATAGTCGACATTCCTGTGTTAATGAATAATATTGATTTACGTGGACTGCTGAAATAAAGATCAAATTGATCGTTTTAATATCTAACTTTTCGTGTTAAAATGTGAAATGATATGAGTCGTAATACTTTCTTGAAGACAACTTCCAATAATGTATATTAATCTTATGAAGTGAGAGAGTAAAAATTGGTACTTATGTGCCGCTTTTTTGCTTTCTATATTTTTTAACCATATTATGTGAATTCTAGAACTATTCATCATATCAGTAAAATAAGTTGGCCGACCGTTGTCGAGGGCGACCCGAAGACTCCCTTTTCAATAGCTACTACATCGAGGTGTAGGGGAGGGCTCTACTTCTTCCCCTGGATTGCTCCACTTTACCGTCGATACGTACCTTATAAAGCTGAGTGTTAAGCAAGGAGGCATCGAGTACCATTTTTTAAAGTCTTTGGTATGTGCGACTTTTTCTTGTTCCACTAATTGAAAATGTATCTCAAGATTTAAGGACATTGAGACTATTGAAAGAAATACGAAAGTTTCACACCACAGTAAAAATGGAATTTCGGAAATATTTACAAAAGTGGAAAAATTGCTGGGATTAATGATTTGAATTCAAAGGGACTGTTTCGAAGAAAATTACCTTTTGGTAAATTACCTTTTGGTTTATTGTTCATTTCTGTATTGATAAATATAGCTTCATTATCGATACTTGTTTTTACCATGCGGTGGTATGTTTGGTGGATATTTTCATCCCTCAATTGATGTTGGCTCATTATTGATAAGCAAACGAAGTAAAACGACGCGGACAAAAGCACATTCAAAACAAAGCAGTACAAACAAAATTGAATTCATATATCTACATATACATAAAAAGGAAACATTACAAAACATTACGAATATTCTAATATAGTCTGTTAAATATTCCACTGTGTGTGTGCGTATGTGTATGTAACTAACACGTATATTGTGGAAAAAGAGTAAATATTAAAAGTGTCCTGTAGACCATAAAATGTATGTTGACAAAGTATTTCATACGAGGTATCAATATACAGAAATATAACAATGTATTCTAGGAGGAACGTGTCTTCTCCCATGCTGATTGTTTGTCTCTTTCGGGGTTTGACGAAATTTCTGAGGCTGTGTTCGAGACTGGAACAAGTCTAACCGAAAAGGCAGAACAGGAAAAAAAGAGGTCGCAGAATATATACGCACCCACGTTACGCGTATTGGGTTGTGTCTTACTAATTGGCATGGTCAAGTTGTTTCTGGAAATCGAAATGGAGAGAGTGCTGTCTCTGGAAATCAAAATGTGAGAGAATGAGTTCTTGGAAGACGAGAGTATATATAGGCAATCCTTGTCAGGTGGGCAGCTCCAAAAGCGCGGGATAAAATCAAAGATGCGAACGTAGTTGTGAATACAAATCATGTGACTTTTCTGACCAATAAGTTCTCGAGTGATTAGTTTACCGACGTCTACCATCTTGGTTTCGGGAACAAGTGGTATCTCGGTCATTTTAAAATATAGGAGTGTAAATCCTATGACCACAAACAAGTATAACAAATTTGATTATTTCGATAATTTTGATAAAATAAACCATAACTGATCCAATCTAGAGATGAAATCCCTTTTAATATGATTGGATTCTTCTTTTAAAGACTATTCTGGTAATGAATACTAAAACATTAAAAATGAGACCATTGTTAATTAAAAATTGTAACTAAGAAAATTACTTCAACTTCCTAAAACTGAATATTAAGAAGAATTCTAATTTTATTTTTATGCGCGCATTTTTGCTTCCTTACATGTACAACTGATACACATACGTTCTCGCATGCTTTCTGGACTGTGACATCGTAGTTATCGAGTTGAACTCAAGTCGTGCTATTACGTTCACTTTCGGATAAATACCCTTGGGAAAGGCATGAACCTTCTTATCCCCCCAGCTATGGGTTAAATAGTACCTTTGTTGTTATTCTACAATGATGATTTTGACATTGAATTACCTATGAAGGTTGATATGCCATTAATTAAAAAAACCCGAACCGAGTTTCGTTTACAAGCTAATTGAAGTATAAGATCGAATATCCATATATTACTAAAATTCTCATTCGCCTTTTGACGAGACTTAAAATACGATGACTGTACCTCTGCAACGAGTGTCCTAGGTATGACAAAAAATCTGATGGTGAGGCTCCAGTAATGCTTGAGCTTTGGGGAATGCAGAGTACTCTTTCATTAGTATTGCTCACTTGTCCACTCTGTACCGGAGTGGTAGCATCTGACAAGGTCTTATCTGTGGGTGAAATAGAACTGCTTGGCATTTAAACTGAGTGAAAACAAATGACTTATGCTAAACAGAACTGTTTGATCATTAACTGTGTGTGAACAAATGACTGATGTTTAATTGAATTCTTAGTGATACATAACAATACTTGGAACCATTTAACTTTATTGACTTATACTAAATTGAATTGTCAGAAATAGAACTTTTTGATCATTTAACTGTGTGTATCAACAAAAAGTGTTTACAAATCATATATCTAATATATGTGTAAAAATAGGATTTGGCATTAAATAACCAACAATGGTTTTATGGAATGTCAAGCTTTGTTGGGTTAGCTCATGCCGAAGTTAATTATTAATGTCTTTTTTTGTTTTGTTTTGTTTTGTTTTTTTCTAGTTTACATACTGGAAATAATTGCGTTTAAGAATTTGTTTATAAATTACCAGTTGTATCAATCGAAATTTTACAGGTGCTGCCAACTGAGAAATCATAAATAATGCATATTTTCGCTATTACAAACAGGAAAATCATATGCATATTAAATATATTTTTTCCCATTAATATAATAATAAATTAATAAAATTAATAAAGACACGGGAATTTAAATAATTTAGAAAAGAAAGAAAGAGGAATATTAAGAAAGAAAGAAAGAAAGAAAGAAAGAAAGAAAGAAAGAAAGAGTGGAGTAATTAAGAAAGTGTAAAACTTTCAAAACAAAGAAAGAAAGAGTAGGGCAAAATTAAAGAATGATATGCTTTCAAGTCATTGATTATAATAATCATTCATAAACAATTAGAACTTCAAGTAAATAATCTTAATACAAATAATTTGAATACAGTTCTATGGTTTCAAGTATTCCTATCAAATATTATTAATTTGCAAGCAATTCTATGGTTTTAAGTATTCCTATCAAATATTATTAATTTGCAAGCAATTATATGGTTTCAAGTATTCCAATCAAATATTACTAATTTGCAAGCAATTATATGGTTTCAAGCATTCCCATCTAATATTATTAATTTGTAAGCAATCATATGGTTTCAAGTATTCCTATCAAATACTATAATTTAGCAAAGTATTCATATCTAATATTATTAATTTGTAAGCAATTATACAGTTTCATGCATTCTAATCTAATTAAATTTTTTAAATTTTTTATATGGTTTCAAGTATTCCAGTCTTAAGTAAAGTTAGCGTTCGTAGTCGAGGGCGACTTGAAGGCTCCCTTTTCAATAGCTACTACACCGATGTGTAGGTGAGGGCACTACTCCTTTCCCTGGATTGCTCCACTTTACCCTTGATATGTACCTTATATTGCTGAGTGTTAAGCAAGGAGGTATCAAGTACCATTTTTAAAGTCTTTGGTATGACACTACCTGGGATCGAACCCAGATCTACCGGACCATTGGCGAGCAATTATTTGGTGTCAAATAACTATTCTTATTTAATAGTGATCATTTGTTTGCATACATTTACATACTTCTGTGCATTCCTATCAAATATAAATAATTTTCAAATGGTTCTATTTGACCCATGATGAGACCCTAATAAATTCTACCACTTTGACCCGGAAAGAACCTGAGTCTAATGGTAATAAATGGATGACTCTAAACTCCCTAGCGCTCCAGATCCAGAGCCTCACTACTAAAGGAAATGTTATCATATACATAACTAATGTTTTTTTTGGGGGGGTGCGTAGTCTTATCAACTCAATCGATGTATTCTAGGCTCTATTGAAAAATTGAAAAGCATTTAGTTAAAGACATTTATTCTTTCATTTTATTGACATTTTATTCTCAAATGATGGTTATTCAAAATTATTACGAGTTGAGTCCAAAAAGAAACCAAACTTTTCCAAAACCTTATTTATTACTTTACCAAAAACTCAATTAGATTCATTTCCTTCCTAATAGTCACAGCCACGGGTTTTTTTTATTGGTCTCTTTTGTTTATTTATTTATTTATTTTTTTACTTTTCAGTACTTGATGCGTTCTGAAATCGTATATATCATATTTACCCAACCCCTCCGCTCGGGCAGGATATGACACAAGGTGAATCTTTTTAAGCAGAGTTTAACAGGTTTGAATTCAGAGTTTTCCTTCTCCTAGACTAGTTGCCTCACCAAGGCTGAAGAACCTAGTCTGTCCTACTATTTGCCCATAGCTGGAGGGAGAATAATTGGATTCATACCTTTCCCAAGGGTATTAGTGCAATGTGAAATGCAATCAGTCTCGTCCAGGATTTGAACTCGTGTCGCCGCGTCCATTTCCTACGACGATAACCATTACACCACGGGCACCTCTGAAATAGTCTCTCTCTCTCTCTCTCTCTCTCTCTCTCTCTCTCTCTCTCTCTCTCTCTCTCTTATCTGAACTCAGGTGGATTTCCTCTTTGGAAAAAGAAAAAAAAAACTCCGAAGAGGTTCAAAACAGGTGAAAAAGTATTGTCCCACGCTTCAACCAAAATTCTAAGTATTTTATTATATTTACCCAACATCTCCGGACGAGGTAGATGCGATGTTAAACAGGTTTGAATTCAGAGTTTTCCTTTTCCGAGACCAGTTACCAGCCCAGGTTAAAGAGCCGAGTCTACCCAACTATCTACCCATAGCTGCAAGGTGAACAGTTAGATGCATGCCTTTCCCAAGAATATGAGCGCTCTGTGAAATGCAAACAGGTTCGTTCAGGTTTTAACTCGAGTCGACGTAACTATCTTGGTTATCGTCGTAAGAAAGCGTCTCTGAATATGATCGATATCCGTTGACATGGGAGGTCGTTCAGATTCAGATTCGCCTTTGTAGATTTTTTTTTCTCCCTGATTTAATTTACTGATACCATTCGTGTACAAATCACACAAAACCCGCACAGTTGGTTCGGACTGTAGAATACGCCGACTGCATCTCTGCTGAGGGGTAAGACCCTCCACCAAGTATCCCTAATATGACACAAAAGCATCAAATGCAGAAACTCCAATTCTGGAGCGTTAGGGAATGCGGAGTACTCCTTCGTTGCAATTACTATCAGGTTCACTCTGACCCGGAGTGGTTGTACCTGATAGGACTCTATCAATGAGTTAAATAGAACAAATGTCCGGAGTATGACACAAAATTGCGTCTGATGATGAGGTTACAGTCCTGGAGCTCTGGGAAATGTAGAGTACCTTTTCATTGCTATTATTCCTAGGTCTACACCGAGTCAAAGTGGTAGCACCTGTTAGGGTCCCATCTATAAGTCAAATAGAACTGTTAAATCATCTACTATAATTGAAACTATTTAACAATAGAATTATTAGTTTTTAATAGCAATACTTAAAACCATCTGTGTGCAAACAATAAGTCACAATACTTAAAACTATTTAACAATGTGCAAATCCTATTATTTGCGTTAGATTGCAATACTTGAAACTATTTAACTGTGTGGAAACAAATTATTAAGAATTGTTTGTGTTAAATAGCAATCAGTCATTTGTTTCCACACAGTTAAATGATTAAACTGTTCTATTTCTAACAATTCATAGTATAAGCCATTTGTTTGCACACATTTTAAGTGTCACACAGTTCTATTTGACCCACTGTTAGAACTCTATCATGGTCCTAACTATGGGCCAGAGTGGACCTGGGAGCAATGGCAACGAAGGGGGACTTTATATTCCCCAAATCTCCAAGGCTGAAGCCTCGCCATCGTTTAATGCAAATTCACCACACTCGTTGGGGGAGGGATCATACCCCTTGGTAGTGATGGAGTCAGCGTAATCTACAGCCCCCGCCGACAGGGCAGATTTATTTTTGATTACATATTTTTAATGCTGTAGAGTTTAGTAATAAGTAATATATAATTGTATCTGTTTTAATTGTATAATGTTTTAACAGAAATAATATAACCCATATATCGTTGACTCTCCAGATGACCGGGCTAAGAATTTGCTGACTGCATCCCCTGCTGAGGTGTACGACCCAACCAAAAAAAAAGGGTGTTTCTTCTATATGACAATTTACTGCGTCTGATAGTGAGGCTACAATTCTGATGTTCTGGAGAGAGTAGAGTACCCCTTTATTGCCATTATTCTCAGTTCCACACTGAACCAGAGTGCTAGCGCCTTTTAGGGTCCTATCTATTTTTCAAGTAGATTTGTTTAAAAATTATTCGTATTTAATGGGACCGTGTTCAAAAAAAAATTTAAGAAACAACTACACAAAAAATGTAAATAGAAAATACAATGAACGCGATTTCCTAAACTCAAGGCATAAAATAACCCTGAATTAGTTTACATGCCGTTAAAAACCAATCAACCAATCGTCTAATATCTTTGGTTTCGAAAAAATTAACCTTTTAGGAAAGAAATTAATAGGGATACACTTTTTTATGAACGATACTAAACGTCCTTCACATCGACTTAAGTTAATGCAGCCATTGCCTAACAAGTAACATTTTGAAAAATTGATGACTAGGTAAGAAAAAATACATAAACATCCATCTCTCTCTATATATATATATACATATAAATATATATACTTCGATTTACGTATCTACTTCGGTTATCATTATCGTTGTTAATTTTTACTTGTGTTTTCTTTCATTTTATCATTATCCTTTTATCTTATTTACTATATACATTCGTGTAATGAATGACTTTTTAAGACCAATTTTCCACCTAAATAACAAGTGGGTACCGATCATGACACGAAGCTTATCTTTCTTTGAGGTTTAATCTTGCTATAACTTCGACTCCGTGTCCGCGCATAGCCTATATCGAAACAAAGGGAGTTAAGTTAAGAAATAATGCCTCTCAAGCGAACTTACTCAATTACATACGTAATATTTATATTATCAATACCATTGTGTGTCAATGGTGAATAATATGTTTGGAATATCCAAGTAAGAACGGTAGGCAACATCAAGGTTTAGAATACGTTGTTTATTTATTGCATTGATTTTTATTTTATTTTATTTTATTCTATTTTAGTGGTTTCGAACATATGAATAAGTATTTGAAACTTTTCTTTTTCTGTCATTGGATGTTGAAGAAATATAATTGTAGGTATATCCTACAATATAGTCAAAAATTAGGGATCTTTCATTACTCGCAATAAATGATAAAAACACCTTTTATCGCTAAAAATTAGAGATCGTTTGTCATACGAAGTCGCTCATTACTCGAATATACATAATCATTTTTCATTTTCTTTTTTTCTTCTTTTCTTATTCATGTTTTAAATTGCAACTCACTCGAGCTGTCATTTAGTAAAAATAACTTAAAATATGAAGGAAAATACTAGACAAAAATCTCTAAATCAGTAGAAATTCCACGGTTTAATTGAAAACGACTAACAAGGATTGAATAGCAATATTACATTCTAATACTTCATAAATTTCATAGGAATTGAAACAGTATTAAGATTATGATAATAGAGAAAAGAGATGAAAGTAACTGGATCTCTTTTAATACTAGCACAAAATAATGCCCTAATCGAAGCAAAAATTATATCGAAGCAAAAATTGATCGTTTGCAACAGAATAGTAAGTGTAGGTTATGTAAAGACAGAGATGAAACAGTTCATCCCATAATAGGCGAATTCAGCAAACTTGCACCAAAGGAGTGTAAAACTAGACACGACAGGGTGAGAAAGGTGATCCACGGGGAATCATGCAAGAAATTAAAAACTTTAACATACTAACAAATGGTAGATACACAAACCAGAATCTTTCCTTGAAAATGAGAGGAATAAAATTCTCTCGGATTTTGCTTTATAAGCGGATCACCAAATCCCGGCCCAAAATCCATATCAAGTATTAATTCACAAGAAGAAAAGAACTTATCATCAAGTGGATTTTTCAGTTCAAGTGGGTCACAGAGAGAAAATGGAAGAAAGCGAAAAGATAGACCAAATACTTGGACCTTGCCAGAGAGCTGAAAAAAAACCTGTGAAACATATAAGGGTGACGGTGATACCAATTGTAGTTAGTGCACAAGGAATGGTCTCCGAAGGCTTTGATAAAAGATTGGAATTGGAAATTAAAGCAAGAAACGAGATCATTCAGACCACCGAATTGTTAAAATCGGATAGAATACTCTGAAGAGTCCTAGAGACCCGGATAGATTTGTTGTCACTCAGACCCTAGAGACAGACCAACCATTAAACTGAGTGTGAAAAACACGCAAGTAGTGGTATAATAATATAATAATATAAAACACAAGTGTAACGTTCTGTGTGTACATCTGTGTGTCTATATGCATAATATCTGAAAAGAAAGAAAGAAAGGTTAGATCTCTGACGTTTTTTTGCTGTAATCTTTTAAAAAAGAAAAAATCAAAATGAAAAAGAAAGAAAAAACGAATCGTGATTTGTGGCTTGCCACATCGAAAGAGAAAGGAAAAGAAAGTATAAAAGTTGTCAGGAAACTAGGCTGACGTCACAACGGAACGGTTTCTTCAGTTTTTGAGTTCGTCTTCTTGGCTATGTATCTTTTGAATCTACATTGAGTGCCACAAGGAAAAGAGAGAAAGTGAGAGAGAGAGAGAGAGTCTCTATTTATTAACGATACAGACAATTTGATTTTTCTAATAATTCTAAGTTAGCTACATGAAAGTTGAGTTTTTTTATTACAATAACGTACAAGATATTTTTCATTTATTGATCTATTCTTTTTAGATTCAGAAATCTTTTTAATTTGAATTATAAAAAAGATATTTTATATCAAATTCAACCATCATTATTTATCAGTGTATTCTAGTATAAAATACAATAATGATAATAATAAATTGGTAAACCTGGGGAAAATCAAAGTTTAATTAAACGACCACCAAGTTTTGAGTTACCGAAACTGTGTTATCACCCTGGTTGGCGGCTGATGAGGCTAGGGTATCGCACGTGCTTTTACATGTTGAATGATGAAAAAAAAACAATAATGATGATAAATAATTGGTAAACCTGGGGAAAGTCAAAGTTTAATTAAACGACCACCAAGGGTTTAAAGATCAACATAACATTTTTAATATTTTATTTATTGATTAAAAAAATATCCAAACAGTATATATAAGTGTGAGCGTGTGTGTGCGTGTAAGTTTACATGTATATATCTCAATATCCATATATGTATGTGTATATGTATGCATATACATTTATACATGAGTATATATATGTACGTATATATATGTATGTATATAAAAAATATGTATGTATATATACATATATATGTATATATAAGTTTACATGTATATATATGTATGCATATATATTTATGTACATGTATATACATGTATATATATATATGTGCGTGGGAGTATGTATTTATATATATGTATGTATATATACGTTTATAGGTATATACACGTATATATATGTGTGTGTGGATATATGTATATATACATGTATATTAATTGGCTGTCTGTAGTCGAGGGCGACCCGAAGGCTCCCTTTTCAATAGCTACTACACCGAGATGTAGAGAAGGGCACTCCTTTTCCAAGATTGCTCCGCGTAACCTTGATCCCTGCCTTATAATGCTAAGTCTTATGCATTTTTTAAGTCTTTGGTATGACTTAAACTGGGATTGAAACTCGGTCTTCTGAACCATTATCGAATACTCTCACCATTATATATATATATATATATATATATATAAGCATGCATATGTATATGTATGTAGAAATGTATTCGTATATATATATACTTTTAGGTAGAATACCCTATCACGTGGAAGGCCTGGATGCAAACATGTTATCGGTCTCTCTTTCCTTTTTCTTTTTTTCTTTTCTCTTTTATGCATATATGAATATCATTCTTGTATTTCACTGTGTGATACACACGAACGATAGGTACAAGTGTATTAATATACTAATAAAGATTGACAACGCTTCTTTTAAATATCGCTTAAATAAATGAATTACATTGTTCAGAAAAAGGATTATAATGTGTGTGTGTGTGTGTGTGTGTGTGTGTGTGTGTGTGTGTGTGTGTGTTTTAAACTTCAATTCAAAAGTTTTCCTTTTTTTTTTTAGTAAAGGTTGATTTTAAGAAAAGTCCCATATGGGATTTTGCAATGCGATACAGTGATCTCTACACAAGTTGTCAATTGATTAAATTTTTCACTAAAAAGAAATCTTAGATGAAAATTTTTGTGGATACTATGAGGTCTCCTTTCACGAATGTAAGAAATATTCGTAAATGACGTGCCACGTTATCCATTGCTGTTGCAATATTTTTTCAATGCTGTTTTTTGTTTTATTTTTTGTTTTTTGTTTTTTGTTTGTTTGTTTGTTTGTTTGTTTGTTTGTTTTATATATTTAATAAACCAACAAAAGTTTCAGATGATTTTAAAACAAATTAAATGAAATAAAACTACATATTAATAAATATATGACGCATTGAATTAAAAAGACATTTTTTGTAATACATTTTAGACCGGCCTATTGGCCTTATGAGTAGAGTGTTCGCCAATAATCCGGGAGACTGGGGTTCAATCCCAGGTCGAGTCATACCAAAGACTCAAAAAATGGTACCTGATGCCACCTTGCTTAACACTCAGCATTATAAGGTATGGATCAAGGGTAAAGTGGAGCAATCCAAGGAGTGGAGTAGCGCCTTCCCCAACACTTCAGTGTAGTAGCTATTCAAAAGGGAGCCTTCGGGTCACCCTTGACTAAGGTCGCCAACTTTACCTGCTTTAACTGTTTGGTTAAACTAAAGTGAATCCGAAATGTATTAGGTGTTTAAAATTGGGTTTTGATTTATTTAAAATGCTCAGTGTTTTTGTTTTGTTTTGTTTTTTGTCTTTTTTTGGGGGGGGGTAAGTTGCTTATTCCATTCTTCGAAAAAAGAAATAATATTATTCATGTTATAATCATTGTCTTCTTTATAATAAAGTATTTTTTTGCGTACATTCTACACATTCCTGAAGGGGTCTACTATTTATACACAGTCTTATTTTGTAGGAAAGATTTTAATTTTTGTCGAAACAAACAAAACGAAATTTAGTCAGGAGAATTGATGAATTCGGTAAACTATTTCAAAGGCAAAGAAAATAAGTTTATACACAGAACTATTTCAAATTTCGTTTCAGTTTTAAAGTTTTGTATCGAAACTTGTAGGTCATCACTTCCTGACAAAGGGAAAAAAATTCTCGCAAAAGTCAATTAGTTACTTGCAAAGTGACAGCCACAAAGAAACCAATTTAAAGCCATTGATGCGTGCCTGCAGTAGGAAAGACTTGACCTAGATTCTCACGCTCCGTTCTTTGGAGTTGGGGGGGGGGACAGTTCTTGAAGTCCGACCCTCTTCAGACTGCCTCGTGTAGGCCATTTAGTTCAGCCACACATCCAGTTCACTCTACTCTAACCGAAAAAAAGTAAGTGATGTGTGTGTGTGTGTGTGACTGCCATAAACTTAATTCAAGCAGGGTTTCAATATTCTTTTAAGGAAATGTTTTAAGATGAAGAAGAGATTTTTCACAACAATGATTATTTTGTGCATCTTACAACTAAATATTTTTAAATGACTTCTTCTTCTTCTTCTTTTTCTTCTTCTTCTTCTTCTTCTTCTTCTTCTTATTATTATTATTATTATTATTATTATTATTATTATTATTATTATTATCAGTAGTAGTAGTAGTAGTAGTGGAATCTTTTTACGAGTTTTTCACATCAGTGGTAACTGGTGGTCTTCTCAGAAGCCGAGTTACAGCAAGTTTTCTTAGCTTTTGGGGATTCTTATTACTCCTACAACTAATAATAATAATAATAATAATAATAATAATGTAGTTCTTTTCGAGTTTTTACACTTGTAGTCGTGGGTAGTTTTCACAAAATCCGAGTTACAGCAAGTCTCTTCATGATTATTATTATTATTATTATTATTATTATTATTATTATCATCATCTAACTCCTTTAGAGTTTTTCACATCAGTGTTAGCTGATGGTTTTTCACAGCAAGTCTCCTCAAGTCTCCAGGACTCGTCTCAGGATCCTGGCCGTTCTTAGCAATGCTGTCGTTTGGATAGTCTCCACCCGTCCGCTAACTTCCAAGTCCTCCAGGCCCTTTAATAATCCTTTAGTTATTGTGCCTAACACACCAATCACAATTGGCACAATCGTTACTTTCATGTTCCACAGCTTTTTCAATTCTCTAGCAAGGTCGAGGTACTTATCCTTCTTTTCACTTTCCTTCAGATTTATTCTGTGGTCCGTCGGGACAGCGAAGTCGACAATTTTGCTGATTCTTTTTTTTTTGTTGTTGTTGTTGTTTGTTTATTATTATGAGGTCTGGTCTTCTGGCCGGGATTAGGTGATCCGTTTGTATATTAAAGCCCCATAGGAGTTTATGCGAGTCTATTATTATTATTATCAGTTGTAGTAGTAGTAGTAACTCTACGAGTCTTTCATATCACCAGTACCTTTTGGACGTTACTGAAGTCCGAGTGATAGCAAGTAACCTCAGCTCTCCAGGACCATTTTAACTATTCGAGTAGATCGCAACAATACTGTGGTCTGGATTCTTCCTCGGATATCCAGTTCCCTCAATCTATTTTCCAAGTTATTGGTGATTGTTCTAAGTCTATTATTGTTTTTCCTCTTGCAAGTTTTTCACATCAGTTCCAACCGCTGGTCATTTAATGGAGTCTGAGTGACAGCAAGTCTCCTCAGATCACCAGGACTCTTCTAATATCCTACCTGATCTTAACAGCGTTGTAGTCCGTATAATCTCGATTCCTTTTAGAATCACTAGTTTACCCAGTCTTTTTTCCCGATTATTTTAGACTGTTTCAAGGGCCCCAACTACAATTGGTATCATCTTTTCTTTCATATTCCACAGCTTTTTCAACTCTTTAGCAAGGTCTAGGTATTTCTCCAACTTTTTGCCTTCTTCCACTTTCACTCAGTTGTCTGTTGGCATAGTAAAATTCATGACATGACATTCTTTTCTTCTTGTTAATTAAAACAAAGTCTTGTCTTCTGGTTGGAATTAGGTGACCCATTTTGAACTTAAAGTCTCAGAAAATGTTATGCTTCTCATTTACAAGAACAGCTTCTGGTTTGTGTATATATCATTTGTAAGTATGATGAAATTTCAGTCTCTTGCACAATTACCAGTGGATTACCATTCCTACCCAGTCATGCCTAGTCTTATATTCCTTTTATGGCAGTTTGTTGCATTCTCTTATGTGATAAACTGTTTCATCTCTTTTAACTCATAGACTACATTTGTTGTTCCCCTATATATTACCAATTTTTGCTTTGATACAATTAGACCAAATAGCATTATTATTATTTTACTCTTTTGAGGATTTTTCACACCAAGGTTAATTGATGATTTTTCACTGGAGTTTGAGTGACAGCAAGTCTCTTCAAGTATCCAGGATTCTTCTCGGTATTCTGACTGATCTTAGTAATGCTAGAGTCTGGATTGTCTCAACTTGTCCTCTGATTTCTATGTCTTCCCGTCCCTTATCGTTATTATTATCATTTTACTCCTGGGAGAGTGGAGACCAGCATCGAGAAAATCAAGAAGAGAACAAGTTGTTATATCCCGATTGCGAATTGGTCATACAAGGCTTACTCACTCTTTCATTTTGAAACAGGAAGCACAACCAGTGTTTGACCTGCCAGACAACTTGCATGGTTAATCACATTCTTATAGAATTTTTTGCTGTTATCAGAAAGCGATTTTTCAAAGTAAATAGCTTAACCGATCTGTTCGAGAACGTCAAAATAGATGACATTCTGTCCTTGAGGAAGACAGAGTTGTACCAAAAAATATGACAACTTAAAACTAGTTAATCTTGTGCAAACAAATGAAAGCCTGCTAATAGAAAATTTTACCTACCTAAGTATTCGTTTTGAAATCTTTGGTTGAATATGTATGTATATATAAACAGAATTTGGCGTTAAATGACCTACAAGCTTTGATATGCCATAAAACCCAAACAAACAGCCAACAACCTGTAGAGTTTTTCACACCGGCATAAACTGACGGTTTTCCACTGGAGTTTAAGTGACTGCAAGTTTCCTTAAATCCCTAGGACTTTTCTCAGTATTCTGACCGATCTTAGTAATGCTATAGTCTGGGTGGTTACTACTTGTCCTCTGATTTCTAAGTCTTCCAGTCCCTTATTATTATTTAACTCCTTTGAGAATTTTTCACACCAACGTTAACTGAGGGTTTTTCACTCGAGTTTGAGCGACAGCAAGTCTCCTCAAGTCTCCAGGACTTTTTTCAGTATTATGGCCGATCTTAGTAATGCTATAGTCTGGATGGTCTCTACTTGTCCTCTGATTTCTATGTCTTCCTGTCCCTTATCATTATTATTGATATTCGCTTATTGTGTGATGGATCTTTTCATCTCTATCACGACATAACATACATTTGCTATTTTACTGCGTCTTATTTATTCTTGCCTTGATATAGTTGGTCCTTATGGCGTTGTTTTGTGCTGCTATCTGAAGATATTCTTAATATCATGATCGTCATAGTCGTTGTTTCATTTCATTCGAGTTTTTCACCCCGGTTTTAACTGGTAGTCTTTCATAGGGGTGTAAGTGATAGCAAGCCTCTTAAGGTCTCCAGGACTCTTCGGAGTATAATAGCCGATGTCAATAGTGCTGTGGTCTGAATAGTCTATATCTTCAGTTTTTTATCCCAGGCCAATGGAGGCTGTTCCAAGTGCACTGAAACCTTCACGTTCCACAGCTCCTATAGCTCTCTGGCAAGACAAAAATATTAGTCTATCTTTTTGCTTATTATTATTATTATTCCTTTAAGAATTTTTCACACCAACGTTAACAGATGGGTTTCCACTAGAGTTGGAGAGACAGCAAGTCTCTTCAAGTCTCCAGGACTCTTCTCAGTATTCTGGCCGATCTTAATAATGCTGTAGCTTGGCTGGTCTCCACTTGTCCTTTTATTTCCAAATCCTCCAGTTCCTGTACAAGACCTATGTGGATCATACTGAGCACGCCAATCACAGTTGGTATCACCGTCACCTTCATGTTCCATTGTTTTTTTCAGTTCTCTAGCAAGTTCTAGGTACTTATGTCTTTTCTCTTTACTTCAGGTCTGTTGGAACGGCAAAATCCACTATTTAGCAGGTTCTCTCTTTTGTTGTTGTTGTTGTTGTTGTTGTTGTTGTTGTTGTTGACTATCACTAGGTCTGGTCATCTGGTTGTGATTAGGTGATCTGTTTGTATCTCAAAATCCCAGCGAATTTTGTGCGTCTCATTTTCCTGGACGGTTTTCAGGTTGTGCATATACCATTTGTTCGTCTGGTCAAATTTGAGCTTTTCGCACAATTCCCAGTGGATCACCTTCCCCACCCAGTCGTGTCTAGTCTTATACTCTCTTTGCGCTAATTTGCTGCATTCGCTTATTAAGTGATTGATCTTTTCTTCTCTATCACCACATAATCTACATCTACTATTTTGTTGCACTTTGTCTATTTTTTGCTTTGACATTGTCCTTATGGCGTTGTTTTGTGCTGCTATCAGAAGAAATTTAGTTTTTCTTTAATGGTTTCCTTTTCTTACCCATGTCCAATTTTTCTCGTGAGAGATTTTGTTTGTTAGTCCCTTCAAATGTCCATACAGTTGTTTTTCTTCCCATTTTTGTTTCCTGGTTATTTTTGTTCTGCTGATGCTTGTGTTTTCTGTATGTGAAGTAACGGTTATTGTCGGAAGGAAATGGACTCAGATAGCCAAGTTTAAATCCTGGACGAGGCATTTTGTGTCTCCCTTTAGGCTAATATCTCCGGGAAAGGCATGAATCTATCTATTCTCCCTGTACAGGCTATGGGTAAATTAGTACTGTAGACTGGGCTCTTAAGCCTTTGATAAGCAACTGATCTAGTTGAAGGAAAACTCTGAATTCAAACCAGCTGTACTTCACTTCAAAATTGACCTTATTTTGCATCCTGCCTCTGACGGAGAGTTTGGGTAAATACATACATATGTTTTGGCTGTAAGAATCGTCAGTCATGAATTTGAACAATGTGAGCTAATTTTTTTTAGTTATATATATATATATATATATATATATCCGTCATGTTTCTCGATGCACTTGATTTTCTATGCTTTGATACTTTTTTGCACATTTTTTAGAAAGTTTTTCCACTTGTGGTTTCCTTTAAGAATGACTATTTTACATGTTTATTTTTTATGAGCAAACCCCATGGGAAGGACGTGGGTGGTAGTAATATTAAGAGTCTTTGTAACGTAAATAGAAATGCTGTTATGCAATAACGTGTGGTCGTATTGGATTTCTTGAAGTTCACTGAGGAAAAAAAAAAGACATTCAGAAAAATTATTCTAAAATGTTTTCAGCCCCGCCGGCGAGGTTTGTATCCCCTGCAGAGGAGCAAGACACCTCTTAAAAAGGGATTTCCTGGGTATGACACAAAACTGCATCTGATGGTGAGGCTACAGTTCTGGAGATCTGACGAGCGTGAAGTACTCCTTCATTGTCATTACGCTCAGGTTCACTCTGACCTAGAGTGGTAGTACCTGTTAGGATCCGATCTCTGGGTCAAATAGATCAGTTTAAAAATTATTCGTATGCAATAGGACTGGAGGCAAAAAACAAACAAAAAACTCTTAAAAAAACAACTACAACAAATGTAAATATAAATGTACAATGTGCTCGATTCCCTAACCTTTAGGCATAAAATAACCCTTAGACAGGTTGACATGCCGTTAAAATCAATCAATTAATCGATCCAAAATGTTTCTAGAAGTAAATGGAAAAAAGAATTAACCTCTAGCTCTAATATTTACAACCATTATTGCTTGTTTTTCGCACAACACTATGGGTTGATAAACTCTTCGATCATTCGACTGCTCTTAAATATATTTCTATCAAAAATTCAATACGTATTTTTGTCTTCTTATGAAACTTTTGTCTTTTGATATCAAGATATTCGTTCAAAATATTTGGGTTATACTCACGTAAGAGTTCCCAAAAATAAATCTATTTGTAATGGAACGTATAGCAAACTGATCGATGAGAGCTTGCTCTGTGACTGATTTATTTAGACATTACTTAATTGTACGAGTAACTTCTTATTTTCCATTCATGTCTTCAGTTAATGTTGAACTGGCATTAATTGAAGAACCGAATATGACTTTGGAAGCGCTTCAAACGTTTAAAAAGCAAGCAGAGTGGGTCAGTGGAGAGATTAATATTAAATTTAGTCCTGATCAAATAGCTAAATGAGTGTATCTCAATAACTCGTCTTTAACAGACGAAGCTTCAACCACTTAGGCGTGAAAATGCACCAATAATTAAATTGAACACGACTTAGGGTCAAATTACGCTGAAAATACCGCCCCCAGTAGATCACCGACTTTAAACAGGGATAAACCTGTTCTGTACACAAATGGGGGACCAATTATTAATTGGTACTTAAAGCAACCTGTGTGTCAGACAAAGAAAAGTTTAGTTAACAACAATAATCAAGCGAACATATGATTTATTCACCCTCCCTCCTCTGGGGGCAGTAGAATACGCCGACTGCAGAGAAGTAAGACCTCGCCTCAACAAGTGTCCAGGATATGTCACTAAACTGCATCTGATGGTGAGGCTCTAATCCTGGAACTTTACATTCAGGTTAGTTGGACACAAGAGCAAAGATATGGAGTACCCTGAGACATTCAAACCCATCAAGAACGGTCAGCTATCTTCGGTTAGAAACATCACGTGATGCGTCCGAGTAATTCACTAAGCTTAACTTACTTTGATACAAGGTCGGAACTAGAGGACATTCATTTAAAATCGAACTCACTGATAATTGTTAAAGTAATCATAACATAGATTTGTTACTCGACTGTAAGAAATGAGCATTTTGTGTGGATCGAACTCACTACGCAATAATGATTGATCCGTGAGACTAGCTTGCTAATCATTACACCCCAAAGAAATGCCACTAACTTTTTTTTTTAAATGAACATAGCTTAGAATTGGCCCGAGGCCGCAAGCAAAGGCATAGCATCTAGTGAGGCATAGCATCGCTACTGAGTATTAATTGGTCTACGATGTGTTCTTTTAACCGTTGCCTTATATGGAAAAGTATCAATATTAACGGTGTCAATGACAAGTGATCGAGCTCACAGCACAGATAAAAGCTACAATTTCAAATAATTTTCAATTAGTGATTCCCACTTGAAACACTTGCACTAGAAAATGTTTCTGTCCACAGTTTCTATTATTTTATAGTCCCAATATTAGACGAAACTAGGTTTAGAGTATGTGCGTGAGAGAGAAAGAGAGAGAGGGGGGGGAGAGAGAGAGAAAGAGTGGCTGAGGGAGAGTAAATCGATACGGTAATTAAACTTTTACTGGTTGCGTCAATTGAAAAATATTTAGTCCTTAAAATGCTTAATACTTATCAGTTAAAAGCAATTCACAATCCATTGTTTAGCTTTAAAATATAGAAAGTCCAATGATCTCTCTGGTCTGGAACATAAATGAACCTTAAAAAACAAAACAAGCAATAAGATCCTATTTAAAATTTGATTCTACTATAAGGCATTTTTGGTGGGGGGTTGTTTAACAGCATATCAACCTTCGTGGGTCATTTAATACCAAAGCAATCCTTGCAGTGGTTTGGTTTGGTTTGTATTTATGGCATATCAACCATTGTAGATTTTTTAATGCCAAATCCTCTTTTTATATATATATCAAATATATGATTTGTAAACACATTTTGTTGTTAAAATTTTTAAACGAGCTTCAGCTTATCCTTTTGCAAACAGCCAAATGGTTCCAAGTATTGCTATGTATCACTAACAATTCAATTAATCTGTGATTTCTTTACACTCAGTTTAAATGATCAAACAGTTCTATTTAAAACAATTCAATTTAGCAGTCATTTGTTTTCATTCTGTTTAAATGTCAAACAGTTCTATTTGACCCATAGAGAAGACCCTATCAGGTTCTATCACTCCGGGCCAGAGTGGACCTGGAAGTGATGGCAATGAAGGGTTACTCCACATTCCCCAAAGCTCCAGAATTACTGGAGCTTCACCATCAGATTGTTTAGTGTCATATCTGGGACACTCTTTGGAGAGCAGTCTTACCTCTCAGCAGAGATGTAGCTGATGTATTCTACAGTCCCAGCCGACTGGACTAAAATCATCTAGAGGTTGCAGGTTCGATCCCC
>OY757910.1:19006351-19007868 GCA_963585895.1 Sepioteuthis lessoniana | reverse complement strand
AGGTTCGATCCCCACAACAGGTAAGAATAACAAGGAATGCTTACCATAGCTTAACACTTGTACCCAGTCATGGTCAACATAATTAAAACAGTCAACCCTTGGAGATCAAATAAAGGGTTCAGTTCGACATGAATCCCCTACAAAAGGCCGAAGGACATATCGGCCGAAACGTTAAGAGTATAACGATAAAAATGAGGTCAATTGTCCAAATATTTTAAGTGATAACAATTTCTAAGCTTCATTTCAGAAATTTAGACAAAAAATTATTTTACAATAAAACCTACTAAGTAAAGTTGGCGACCGTAGTTGAGGACGACCAGAAGGCCCCCTTTTCAATAGCTACTACACCGAGGTGTAGGGAAGGGCTCCACTCCTTTCCTTTCCTTTGATTGCTCCACTTTACCCTTGATACGTACCTTATTTTTCTGAATATTATGCAAGGGGGTATCAAGAAACATTTCTAAAGACTTTGGTATGACGCGACCGGGGATTGAACCCAGGTCTCCCGGATCATTGGCGAACACTCTACCCGCTAGGCCAATGAGCCGGTATAAAACCTAATAGGCTATTGTAAGAAGCACCGCAAAAATAAGGAAAACCAATCATCGCATTTTGTTCGCAAACTATTTCTCGTTGGATTCTTTTCTTTTGGGGGACAGATTACCCAATGGATTACGATTTAATTCATACACATTTAAGAATATCA
This sequence comes from Sepioteuthis lessoniana, assembly GCA_963585895.1. Lineage (NCBI taxonomy): Eukaryota > Metazoa > Mollusca > Cephalopoda > Myopsida > Loliginidae > Sepioteuthis > Sepioteuthis lessoniana. The sequence goes on along the minus strand of OY757910.1, from coordinate 19,007,162 downwards.
GAAATTGTTTTTTCCTTTCGGCTGTCAGTCTGTACTCAAGCTCTTGCAGTATCAGGTAAATATGTCTATTTTAGTGTAAGCCGTAATGAGCATTGTATGAAGTAACATGTTCCTGAATGAAATTAATTAAATCACCTTATATTTTCAATAGAAAGAAGATATCTACATCTTTACATTGAAAATATAAGGTGATTTAACTGTATGAATCTATTTTGTTAAAAGTTGTATATCTAGTTTTTATTAGAACAGGAGCAAAAGGGGCACCATTGTTGGGCTGTGCTTGTGGCATTAAGTGGTTTTAATCCAGTTCTAGGCAGTCGAGTGTATCGATATATTGTATATATTTTCGTTGGAGCTTAAAATACGCTGACTATATCTTTTCCAAAGGGGTAATACTTCTTTCCCCCCCCCCAAAAAAAAGAGGGCGTCCTGGTATGCATCTAATTATGAGGCTACTGTTCTGAAGCTCTGAGACATTTATTCAAAATATTTGCCCGCCCAGTTAACGGAGCTTAGAAAATCCTGACTGTATCTCCTGCAGAGATAATACCCCTCCCTCCCGGGCCCCAAAAAAGGAATTGACATTGGAATGACCCTAAAATGCATCTGATGATAAAGCTCTAGTTTTTGTGCTCAAGAGAATGTAAGAGTAACCACTTCATTACCATTACTCCCAGGTCCATTCTGATCTAGAATGGTAGTACCTGTTTCGGACCAGTTTTACACCAAAACTATGAAATTTTAGATGACAAGAAAAATCAATGAAAAAAAACAGTATGAAAAAGAATCTTGTGTGTTTATTAAGTGAAAT